>PVKB01004059.1:0-161838 GCA_004027205.1 Ctenodactylus gundi
TCTCTGATGAACTGAATTTGGGATGTCATGGATGGGGAGTAGGGACAACATCAATGTTAGCTGAAATCAGACCACCTCAAATTCAAATTCCCAGTCTGACCATTTACTAATTGTGTGAACTTAAGCAAAATACTGAACTCTTATACGACTGGGGAACACAGACTCTTAATTATTACACTATTGAGAGACCAACTGAAACCACTGTCAGTCACAGTGTGAGAGTGTGGGTTCTGAATTCTAGTGTGATAGCCATTATTTTCTAAGTTTTCTAATATTTATACTTTTAGGATCAACTTGGAAAGAATTTGGCTGAATTTTTACATCCTATACGATGAAACTTTTTTTTTTTTTTCCCCCAAGGACCATTCAGGTATTTATGACACCGTTTGTGGGCCAGACAAAAGTATCAACTTAAAAATGAGCCAATGTATTTGGTAAAAATGTTTAACAAGGCACATACATCATGAGAAGTCATCTCATGAGGATTCTATGGGCCACACATGACGAGGCCCACAGGCCACACTTCCCAAGTACTTATGGGTAGGATGTGTAAAACATCATTTCCACAGAGAGCATCTAAACATTGAGGGGACTGCGTAGGCATCTTCATCCTCTCAACACAGAGCTCGTGGATGGAGGGATCTTTATTGTAAAGGGTGAAGAAAAAAGACATCACCTCTGATGAAAATAAAGATTCACCTGGTTGGAGCCCAATTACTCCAACAGATCTAACTTTACTACTCTAGAGCCACTTCCCAAAGTTGGTGCCGGTGACCAGGTAGAAATATTTCCAGTGAGAATCTTTGTATTATCGCATACTTGTATTTAGACTCCATTTTCACTGAAGACACACCTCATTACCTCCTTTTATTGTCACTGGTAATTAACAACCAAATGGATGTAGACGTACGTTTTCGAACCTAATGGCCATTTCATAAAACTCACCTTCTAGGTCTGTGAAGCTATATGGTTACTCTAAGCAAAACTAAGAGGAATATCTTTTTACATTAAAAACACATATTTTTCTCCTTTATCTTTATTTGTCCTACTTTCTAATTTCTTAGATGAAACCAAATCTGGTGTACCTGATTAAAAGCCACATTTTAAACTGAATAAACAAACCACCAACTCTCATCACCAAAGACAAAAGCACTTGGAAGGTGGCCACTTAAAGGAAGGGAGCCCAGGGGATTTTTTTTTTTTCATGACATTAAGTTAAATTTAAATGATATAGTCTTTGGTAGTCTTTTGCTAAGAGTGAGAAAACTCTGTTCATTTTCAGAACAACTGAAACCTCCAGCCGCCATCTCTGGGTCGCATGGTTTCTCCCTGTGTCCTTACCTCGCCTCTCAAAGTCTCAGGCAGAGGAAACCTCAGGGAATCTTTGCCGCCCGGCAAACGCTCTCAGAGCTGATGACCTCCCAGGTCTGAGGAAGAAAACTGTGGCACAGAGGAATACCTCCGGGAGAACAGGAAGGAAGTGCGGCCGGCACAGAGTTGGGAGCTTTGCGAATTCAGGTCACACACCCTGATCTTCCTGCATATGCTTGGCCACACATGGCCGGTTAGTTTCTTCACAGCGCCCACCGTTGTGAAGTCACCGTATGCATGTATCTGTTACTCTGCTGTGAGTCCCTCCTACTAAATATAAATTCAGCCACACAAAGGGGCCTTTGTGCGCCTGTATCCCACTGTTGCCGGGCTAAAGGTACCGTCTAAAAAATTGAACACATGTGGAGGGCTAGAGGGTACATCTCAGTGGTTAGAGCACTTGCCTAGCAAGAAGGTCCTGGGATCACTCCCCAGCTCCGCAAGCACTGGGCATGGTGGTGTACACTTGCAATCCCAGCACTTGGGAGGCTGAGCCAGGAGAACTGCCTTGTGTTGCAGGCCAGTCTGGGCTACACAGTTTAGGACCAGCCTAGACTCCAGATTGAGACTCTGTCTCAATGACTATGTAAGAAAAACAAAACAAAACGAAATGTGAAATGCAAAATACATCTAGTTTTCGGCTCATGGCTGGTGTAATAGTGTAAAAACTCTTAAGTGTTTAATTATCTGTATAGTTGGTCTCTCTCTCTCTCCTCTCTCTGGATCAAGGTCTCTCTTGGTCTCTCCCTCTCTCCCTGAGGGCAGAAACCTTGTCCTACCGCTGCTTCCTCACAGCCTGGGCGAGAACCTAGCCAACTGCAGCCATTGGCTGCTTGATAACCGAGCTGCTCTCATGCAAATTACATGGCTCCCATGAATCCTTAATTTCCTACTTGAAAACAGGACTAAGTGGGCGTCTAGCTCGAGCAAGACGGCGGAGCGGGAACCGAGACTGGGGCCACTACCTAGCGGCTCAGATTATCTGCGATTTTACCCTTTGAAAACACTTAAATAGAATTTTTGACTCATTTGTAATCCTAAGATATTAATGAGGACAGATTAAGTCCTCACCAGTATCATTTGTGATAAGGTCTGACCAAGAATATGCCTCTTATCTTCTGCTCAAAATCAATAGTCTATCAGGCCCACAATTCACCTTCAACAAATTTATATAACTGGTTGGTGCTTTCTTTTTTTTCTTTTTTTTAATTTCAAGAGATGGAGTTCATAAGATGCTATCCAGCCTGGCCCTGGACTCCTAGGCTCAAGAGATTTTTCTGCCTCAGCCTCTCAAGTAGTTGGGACTGTATGTATGTACCATTATAATGGATGTCACCGATATTAATTTGCGTTTCCAGAAAATGTTTACATAATGGCAAATGTGAAGTCTCAAGGAGAATTTTAAAAGCTCACAGACCTATAGAAAATCAGTCCCACAAAGAAGAGACGAGAAAAGCAAAAAAAAAAAAAAAAAAAAAAAGCATTATTCTCAGTAGCGAAGAGGTGGAAGCAACCCACATGTCCAACCAGTGATCATAACACATAACACACAGGACATTGTGCGGCCTTCGAAGGGAATTCTAACACGTATTATACTTCAACACAGGTGAACCTCTAAGGCATTATACTACGTGACCTGATGACAAAGATCATTCAAATACCGCATGGCTCCACTCGTAGGAAGGCACCAAGACAAAGTCAGAGGGACAGAGAGTGGTGGCTGCCAAGGGCTGGGGAGAGGGAGAAATGGAGAACTAGTAATTAACGGGCATGAAGTTCCAGTGTAGGAAGATGAAAAGTTCTGGAGATTGACCGTGGTAATGCTAACACAACCATGTGAGTGTACTAAATGCCACTGGACTACACGCTCAGATGATTAAAATGGCAAATATTATGCTGTGTATTTTCTACCATAACCTAAAAGGGAGATGTTAGTAGGATTCTTTCAAAACCATACGTATCTGCATTAATTATGCTTCAACTGTTTATGTGCATTTAGTTGTACTTTAAGTATTCCTACCCCAAAATTCTAGGGCTTGATTTTTAGAAATCAACGTTTAAGTGCGCAAGAGAAAAAGAAACCACATCCTCAACGGTGTGCCACGTCACATTCACCAAGCAGTGTGGTTTTCTTTGGTTGCCAAGACAGCAGCTGTTGCTGTGGCAACCACACAAAAACAGGAATACTTAAGTGAGACAAACTCCACTCACCTGCACAAAGATGCCCTTGCTCTTATACTCCTCGTGGAGGCACTGGGAGAAGAAGTCGACAAAAGCCTGAGAGGGCGGAGGGAGTGAAAAGAAAAACGCACATTACATCGCTCTGCGTAGTTGGAGCCATGGAAACAACAAAAAATAATTAACCATGTAACACCATCATTTCTAACTATTCTTTTCAAATGCAGAACATAAAAAAACCCCCTCAAAATCTCAAGTGGTTTTATCTGCCACTCAATAAAGTATTATCTTAACCAAATATAATATCCATACCAAATTTTGATTTAACCAGAAAAGGCTCTTCCATTTTTTCCAAAAAAATTACTTTCTTAAAAAAAGGTCTTTTTATATTATATAACAAAAGATAATGTATTTCTTGCCATTTAGGCAGAAACACAATGTGAATTCTGCTGAACTCTTTTCTGTGGGGACTTGGTTGGCGTGAAAAGAGCAGGCGTCGTCTGTGTGGTGTGGGATGGCGAGACCCAGGAAGCGTACAGATGAAGGTGAGAGCCCACTGCCTTCCCATAATGCGATCTGCAATCCATCCGCAGATGACAAAGGGGTCCTCAGCTGTGTGCCAACCACAGCTCCATGAGGCTCCCAATTAGCAAGGGCCATCCACGGAGGGCAGGGAGGAGGCTGGTGCTCGGCAATCACTTCTAACAGCGCGTCATTTCAACCTGAGTATGGCGTGTTCCAGAGATGCAGAAAGCAGGCAGGCTAGAGGCTTGGGACGTGTGCCAAGGCTTTCAAAGGATCCTAGTGCCGGGGCTTTTTTCACCCTTTCTTCCATGGGAAAAAGAAGGTAGTGCTAAGGGCATAGCTCAGTGGAGAGATCGTTTGCCTAGCAAGCTCAAGGCCCAGAGTTCGATTCCCCAGAACCACATAAGCTGGGCATGGGGATGCATCCCTGTAATCCCAACACTCAGGTGGCTGAGGCAGGAGAAATGCTGTGAGTTTAGTGTTAGTCTGGACTACAGAGTGACAACCTTCCTCAAAGAGAAGGGGGGGGGGGGTGGAATAAAGAAGGCAAGTGTCTTGGTATATTTCCTCCCAGACACGCTGCAAATTTGTATTATGTATTAACATTTCCTTTTTTTTCCTCTAAAGCTGGCTTAAGTTGAACATCAATTGTTCTTTTGTGTCCCCCTTTGGAAATGTGTTCCACATCTCAATAATGTATTTGAAGGTGACACTACTGACCTGTAATGTAGTCTAAATAATCAACCCAGCAGTAATGTAAGGAAGTGAACGGTGATGCTACATGAAATGATGACATTTCAGAGTTCCGGAAAATTCTTGCAACACCAGAAGTGACAAGAGGAACTGTGAGTCCAAGATAATGTGGGGAAATGTCCCCACTCTCCAGTCTGACCCCTGACGTGCACACCATGGGATGATGGGGTGCACTTGCCTGTGTTGTGTGGAGTCGACTCACTGTGTGAAATCTCCAGTCTCAGACCCAATAGCGCTGTGTTCTCATCAGCTAAGCTAACTGGCAAAGGCCCGCTCACTGTGGAAAGCACAAGCACCACTATAACATCAGTAAAATACTGGGACAAACCACGCACCAGTGGCTCTGGTATCCTGGGAGCCCTTTGTAGGCCCACACCTACAAGCATATCTCCAGGTGAGGCTCCCTGAAACTCATGGGGGGGGGGGGGGGGGTACTAGGATTCTTAGTCACTGGAAAACTGCCAAGACAGAACTTCAAAATAGTTAAATCTTTGTTAACAGCTAAAACTCGTTCTCTCTTATTCGTGTGTAATTTAATAAAATATTGTTCACCTTGGTGGCAGAGTAGATAGTCAGCAGTGGAACCGGAAGCATGCCGCTGGCTGAGGATATGTTCAGGATTGCCCCTTTAGATCTACAAAGGAAACGCGCCAAGTCAGAGGCGGAAATCACACACGTAACCGTGTGTGAACTACAAGAGCAGGTCACGACATAGCAGTATTTCTAACACACCCCTCTCTGCCTTCTGTCAGTCAGAGAACAAGGCGTCATACAATCCACTGAAAACAGCTGTTCTTTCCCATCAGCTCATTTCCCAGTCCTGGTAATCCATGGCATCATGGAACCAGATCTACAGCATCCTTGAGTAGATTTCTAATCTCTGAGGTCTTCTCTGGTCACAACATCAAGAATTTTCACTTACAGAGTTGGGGGTATAGCTCAGAAGTACAGTACTTTCTTGGGAGTGCGAGGCCTTCGATTTGATCCCTACCACGCTCCCAACAGGAACCCTCCTTACAGATCCTCACCCTGCATCTTTTATTCTGACATATCAACACGTCCTGTCTTGTTGGAGGACTTATGCATACGGAACATTTTCTTAATTGACAAAATCTGTTAAGGTTCCAGACATCTTGGCCCACTTGTCCTCAGACCCTCTGCATTTAGCATTGAGCATGTAACAACCAAGTATTTTATAAAATCTTTTGACATAGCAAGACTTTTTCTTAAAAACAAACAAACAAACAAAAACCCCTCGGGCAATAAGTGAGTAACTATGTCCTGCCTCTGTACTTGCCTCAGGTTGTAGTTATCTCAGCACCAAAGCTGACTCTAAAATTATGTGACTCTATATAGTTCATTAAACCCCGTTCTTTTGCCAAAAGGCAGAGCTCAACTTCTTCTGTAACTTCTAGAGCCACTGAAAGGTAGGAGTCAAAAAGTTAGCAGGAATCTAATTCTACAAATAAATGAAAAGTTACTGGAGGACACCAATGCCTTAAAAACACCAGCTGTTACAAGCATATCCAGGTTAGATAACTGGTGAAATTATTATTTTAGAAACATCAGAACTAGCCACAACTCTTCCCCTCAAATCTGTTCTCAGAGAGAATCCTCTTTATTTTGTTTTTAAGTTGTAGGGGATCAGACCTAGACCTCACATATGTGAATCAAGTATTCTACCACTGAAGTAACACCCAACCTGGGGATTGAGCTCAAGGTCTTTACCCTGAGCTACACCCACTGCCTTTTTTTTTTTTAATTGTTTATTTGAGACAGGGTCTTGCTAAGTAGCCCAGACTGGGCTTGAACTTTTATTCCTCCTGCCTCAGCCTCCCAGAGTGTTAGAATTATAAGCCTGAACCACAAGGCCAGCTTATGACTCTTTTTAAAGCAATTTCAAGGACCTCTTCCTCAGTTATGGAAATCTAATCTCACCAACTTCCCCATCCTATATACATCCTGTTCCTTGCAGTCAACCTAGTTTTTCATTGTTCTTTGTTGAATGTACTCCCCCAAGGCCTGTTTTCCTTTTTTAATATTAAAAAAGGAACTACTTTTTATGCAAAATAGCTGAGGAAGCATGATTAAATGGCATCTAAGTTATTTTAGACATAAATCTGAACAGAAATAATCCCAAAGGTCACCCTCTCCATCTGGCAGCCTCTAGGCAAGATGCCACTCCAACCATCAAAGGGAAGTCTGGGGCCTGGGCTCAATGGGCATCACTGGAAACAAGTTTTTGCAGTTGTTTCTTTAAACAGAAGCCCTTATTAGCAATATACGCTTTTCTAAGCAGTGAAATCCATTAACATTTTGATGGTAGAAATAAATTTTCAAACTAAATAATATCACTGAGATTTTTTAAAACTGAAAGTGGCCAATGGATTAATGACATCATTCTTAATAGTTTCTGCTTCTCTCTATCCCTGAAACACCAAAGTCTTTTTTTTTCAGAAAGAATTTGTATGAGGAGGTAGAACCTAACCCTGTAAGATAAAACCCCATGAATTAGCAACAAATATGTACTCATTTCATTTCCTTTACACTCATGAGAAATTCCTTTGAAAAACCAATTTTTGTTAAAGGAGGCTCTTACTACAGTACTAGAATATGATATTTAATCTATTATTATCTTTTTTAGGATGTTGAACACGTTCTAAAATTGTAACGTGGTAGCCGCACAGCTCTGTGGACATGTTTAAATCACTGAGTTATATACTTACATAGACTTTATGATATGTAAAACAAATCTCAGTAAATCCATTAAAAGAGAGAAAATATGTACTTATGACAGACTGGACTATATCACCTTTAAGCTGGCCAGATTCCAATCAAACGGAAGCTACAAAAAAACCACTGTATCTTACGCAACCCAATAGGCTTTGAGAAGTAACTGTAATTCCTGACGATTTAATTGCAGGTATGGGTTTTATTTTAACTTTTTCTCCTTTAACCAGAAAATGCTGTATCTTCACTCATACGGAGCAAGTAGAGAACGCGCCTCCTGGAAGCAGATGAAGGTGACGTTTCCCAGGGAGGCTGTGGTCCATCCAGGCAGGTCTTGGCAGATGGAGCCTGTGTATCATTCTACTCAGACTAGCAGGCCAGGGCGAGGACCTGTTTGTGCCTCTGAACAATGATCTCACATTTAAAATTTTTCATTTCTCACAAGTGAATGCATGTGAAAAGTTCTTAAAGTTTAATGGTATTTAATACTTTTTAAAAATCAGACCTTGAGCTCATCAGACAGGCTCTTAAAACTTCACTCATCAAAGCCATGATTTCAAAAAAAAGTCATTGACAGGTAATAAAGGTTTTATGTCTCAATTTAAAAAATAACAAGAATCTAGGATGTCACACTTATGCTACCACGCTCTTTCACTTGTTTGAGGCAACTAAAATTTTGTTTTCTCCTACACTAGACTCTGATTTAAAGTTTCTAGGGGACACAGATACTCTGAGTGAATTGAAAGCCAGAATTTAAGGGCTTTATGCAAAATGTACTTTTTGCATTGTAAAATACATTAAAACAAATTTAAGACCACACAAGTGTAATATAAAGCAAGAATGCATCAGACCTAAATAAATAAAAGGATAACACTTAAAACTGCACCCGTGTGACAGTAGATAGAGAAGCAACTCTTAGGAATCTCTGTCCTACCACCAGCACGCACTTTAGCCTAGCAAAAACCTCCCCAGCTCACATACACAATAGCATGTAATTCTCTCTCTCCTGGGATGATATTCGACTTAGTTCTAACTGAATCACGAATGATACACTGGCATAGCTTGTCTTAATTCCTTCCTGTACATAGTATCTGTCCTTTAGGTAGAAATGAGACTGAACATTTGGGACGAGAAGGCACAAAGGACTTGTCCTTAAAATCAACTACTCTGTCTAGCTCTAATCCTCCATCTAAGCAGAATTAGTGACGTCAAGCCAGTTTCCATGGCACAGCCAGACTCCTGACAGCTCTGTTGTATCAAGCAGAAGGACAAAATGCACTGCGCTTAACTGCGCACAGAAACAAACATAAAACCAGACCCTGGTCCATCTCTTATCTTCCTAGGACTTGAGAAGACTGGAGAGGCATGGAGAATATCTGCTGAAGTTGTACATGAAGACTCACTGCGCCCACACTTCTGCACGCTACCTCGCTTGTTATGACAAACGTGCAGATAAACAAGCTGAGACACGCTGCCTGTGGTCACCCTTCTCCCCCGCATCACGCCACCTTCTCACTAACAGTCACACTGGGGTCCTAGTGCACAGATCACTATAGGATACACCAGAACTGAAACACTGCAATGACCAAGCCAGAAGCACTAGCCGCCGATAAGGAAGCACCTGTTCATATAAATGCATTTTCTTCCATTATTAGCTCTCTCTCAGCCAACACCAAACTCGCCTAACCCTACAGACTTTGTCACTCCACGCTTCTATCTCTCTATAGCCTGCTCGCTGGGAGAATTCCCTAAGAACTGCACCATTTCTGATATGACTCTCTGTAACTGTCAAGCCTGTGTTGTACAAATGTCCTGCCACTCTAACGGACTGCGGTAGGTTCCTTATCGTCCCTCTATAAAAACAGCATTGTCACTGAGGAAGTAACAGGTCTCCTTTGGAACAAGTCACTGATTCCTGTCTTTCTCAGGAAACCTCAGCACTGTCCCACGCTGCAGGGGAAAAGAGTGGGGTGGAGGGGCATGCACACTGCTGCAAAGATCTGGGGGCACGGGTCAGTCACAGGGGACAGCTAACTGTACACAGAGCTTGGTGGCCGACGCGGGAGACTGTGCCAACCAACTCTCCACCGCAGTTCAGCACACTTCTACCGCACAGCGCCGGAGACCTCGGTGTGCTCGTGCAGGGTTATTAAATAGATTTTAAAGTATAAACACAATGCTGAAATTGTTTTAGACAATTTCCTAATAGACTCAAAGAGATGGAGAAACATAGCAAAACAGAATTATGTGAGAAAAGAATCCTGGAACGCAGGGGTCAGGGATATAATTAGAACCAACAACCCAAATGCTTACATTACATAAATACTGCTTTGTTGAAGAAAGTTTGCAAACATTTAGCACATGAAGGAGAATTACCTGCCTTAAAACACCATAACATGTCATAATTCCACCTTAAGCAATACAATATGAAAGAGGCTATTTTTAGCTTTTCCATGGTTGTTATGGCAACCACCTCCTGGCTCCAGCTGTACACAATGTTTATCATTCCAGGGAAGGAGAAAGAGCAAGTTTCTTCTATAATGCAATTATGCTCTTTCTACTTCTATGGTAATAATACTTTAGTTTGATTATAGATACTTGTCTAGTGATAGTCGGTTGGCCCTAGGCTATAGTTCTAGAGGGTCTGGAAAATCTCATACATCAGAGGTAGAATCAGTAAAAGGGAAAAACAAAAACATAAATAACGAAGGATTTTTCCTAAAGGGCACGGCTGTTACTTGGGGGAAGACACCAATCCCATGGAAACTGACCGGCCACAGGGAACAGGCCATTCGGGGGTGGTGTAAAGAGTAGCCTATAATGAACCTCTTACAATGTGGAAGTAAGATTGCTTCCAGAGGACTGGGTCACTCGGAGTATTTCTTTCCTCGTGGGCACACAGCTAACATTTGTGGCCTCTCCTGCAGTCAGCTGTCGCCTAGGAAAGACTCAATTCTGCACAATGGAGTATGGGCAGAAGCGAGGTTCACCGCTTCTGTGGCTGGCCTAGGAAACCTCCCTGGGAGTCATTCTGACTCGCTTTCCTCATCTGATCGCTGGATGCAGAGGAGAACACCAAGACCCTGAGGAAGGATGAAGCCCTCGATCAAAGGAGCCTCAGTTTCCTGAATGACTAAGGGGAAACATAAACCTTCCCTATCTGAAGTCACCAGGATTTGGGGTCGTCTATTACTGGAGGCAGCCTACCACAACTGACAACATCTAGTACCCGCTTAAACTGAAGTAGACATGAATTTCTTCTGACCAAAAAGAACGCTTTGTAAATCCACGTACATTTTTCACTCATATACAACAGTCACTCCCATGATGAAGGTTTCGGTCCATAGCTTCTGATGGCTTTCCACCAGGTTATTTCTCAACTTCACTTTAAAATAGACTTGACAGATTTCTAAAAGGCAAAGATCCAACTCATGCACTGACTACTCCACGATAAACCCTACTCAACGAGTGCCTGTTAAATGGATGAATTCTTTCCTTGGCATTGCTGGTTTTATCTACTGCCCCAACCATAACTGTGGTGAGGGGTGGCAGGTCTTCAGGACAGCAGTAAGTTCCTGACTCTCCACCTCTGTATCACCTACAGCCGTGTCGTATGGCTGCACTGTACTCCATGTCTTTGGACTTCAATTTTTTCACCTGTCAAAGGAAGGGAGCTGTTTTCCAGTAGCTTACAGCCCTGGATCCCTAGCAGTCTTTGAATGTAATACTTATCCTCTTAAAACGATTTCACAATCATCATGTCTATTGACATGGATACCAGCACACTTAAAATTTTTCTTCTACAATACTTGTGTGGTTTATGAGTATTTCTGGTTATTACCCTCTGAGTGCTGGAGATGATTCCAGGACCTCATGCTTGGGAGGCAGTACCCTGAGTCCAAATATTTCTTTTTCAATGGGTGGATTTTACTATCCTGAACAGTACATCATTTGCAGTTGTCCAAAACAAAAGATGATGACCTAAAATTCATTCCTACTGGATTCTAATCTGCCCCCCCAACTCTGTTTATTCCAGGATTCTGAGCTGGTTTGACCACTGCTATGGCCATATTCCACCCTGAGGAGCTCACTGGCTCTCTGTCAAACAATGAAAGATAAAGATAAATTTTTAATCAAAATATAGCTATTAAAATACATAAAACGCCACAGATAATACGGAATTACAAAGAATCCTGATGAGAATTTTTCTTAGTCTCTTTATATGCTCAACAAGTGGATCCCAATGCCACCCTCCTTATTTCCAATGCTTAAATGAGCCAGCACACCTTAAGTCGTCAGTGCAGCACCTCGGGTCTGGAGGCGTTCTATGAGCATACCCTACTAGTGATTCGCTGGCCACTGAGCTCTCGTAGCCCAAGTAGGGTCCTCAGGTCCTCCCTTTTCAAAGCTGTAACTCCTTTGGGATCTCTTCCAAAGCTACTGTGCAGGGGAAGGATAACTGTGAAACCTCAAATTTAACAAATGATCATGCTAGTTCAAGAAGCAAGCCCAGCGCTTTTCAAAAGGTTTTCTTGGGAGGCCTGACCGACAGTTAGGTTTTCCCAAGGAGGAAACAAAGCCTAATTGCAACTTTACATTTCACGCTAGGTCAAATGTAAAAACTCCACTGCACATTTCTCAATTAAAAAAAAAAAAGAGCTCCAGTGTATGTTAGTGGTACTCAATTTCAACTGGAATACCGATGCGGCCAGCAGACCTTACCATTCTCCAGGGTTGACCTAATATTTTATGATCATTTCACAACATGCCTGAGTTCCCCAAACATCCTTTCCTCCAGGAAGAACGGACAGAAGATGGCAACTGGCTTCATGAAACTCTACTGCTCCAAGCTTGGGGAGGATACAGCTTTAAGAAGGCATTCCCGGGAATATCCCAGGAACTCTGTCCGCCCCCTCAGAATAGCACGCAATTGAGTTAGCCACGGTGACTCAGGCTGGCTTTTTAATCCCGATCCACAGGAGCCACCACAACCCTAGAGAGGAAAATAAAGACAGAGTGGAGTGGAAAAGGCCTCCTCCTCCAATGACTCACGCTCCGTCGTGTGGTTCGCCTGGCACGAAGACACGATGGTTAGGCTCGTTAGTCACTTTAATGAAATTTTCAAAGAAAGGGTTTTCCCTGTAAATAATAATGAGTTCTGCATCCACAGAGTTTGTGCATGAGCTCGTGACTCACCTTTCCACCATGCCAGGCAGCACCAGTTGTGTCATCTGCAAGAGAAAACAAAACAGTCATGATGGCTGAGGACGCAAAGCGAAGTGGAGGGAGCCACCCCCGTGCAGGAGAAGGGAATCGCCAAGCCACACCCCGCTGGGATGTGTGGCACTTTATTCCATACGCTCTTACAATTTGGCTGCATCAAGCGTGCATAAAAAGGAACCGGATGAAATTATTGCAGATAATGCGGGGAACTTTCAGTGAACTTGGCTAAAATTAGTCTTGCCTGAGATGTAATACTGGAAGAGATCTTGAAATAATAAAGGATTTATGGTGAAACTGACAGCTCCCAAAATGCATTCTCTGAAAAGGACATATGTTATCACAAGAAATAGCCTGCCTACGAGACTTACTTAAACTTTCTAATCTCAGGGCTCAAATAGTCATTCCTGATTAAAGGGGAGGAAAAAGCCTTTAGATGAATAATGTAAAGTGACATGCTGGCAAACATTAAGTGTATTTCTCACTTTCACTTCTTGTCCTGATCCGGCTACTTACTGGTAAAATTCATCCTTGAAAATAGATAAGGTTATCCATGGTTCTCCAATAACAAATAATAAAAAATTGGCATTTTTAAGAACTCCATAGTATTTTGCCAAATACATATATTGATGAGACAGCCTACTTTTAAATGCTGTTCAGAGGTATTATTAGCCAAGTCCAAAGACTATGTGTAGATGACACTGTAGTGAAGTATGAAAGCTGGAATACAAATTCTCGACTCCCGCTCTGTAGTAGTTCCCTAAGAAACAAACATTGTTTGGTAGTAAAACTTGAATGTACGCCAAGCATAGACATTTTAAGCTATCTTGAATAATATGACACATCAATTACAAGGCAGAGTGCTTTGGGAATTTTTTTCCCTAGAAATATCCTGAAGAAAGAAAATGCCATCTAGACTTTACCCAGGTAGGCTCTGCAATGGAGACATTCAATTCAGGTGTCAGCTCTGGAGCTGTTGCATATAATTTTCAGGAACAACATGGATTCGAGCTGACACTGAATCATAAAATAAATGGACTGATGTATTGCCAACTTCAAAGCAAAGGTGTTTCTTCAAATGCATGGGAGAGTCATTCCAACAGAAATATGTGGTTTTGGCCAAATCTGGTGTGGGTGATAAAGAAGGAACAGTAACTGCACGTCAGGTCTAAAGCTTTCCTTATGTCCCTCCTTCTAGTATATAAATCTACATTTTTTCATCAAAACTCATCTTCATAGGATGATGTAGCAGAGATGCCAACTGTCTTCCCAAATTCATTCTTTCTTTGATAACACTGGAAGTGAAGCTTCAGATACACACAAGGCCTCTTTCACACCCAATGTGTCCCCCACGGAAGCCATCTTTTTAATGACTTCTCTTGCATGCATAAGACTTTTGATCATGCTCTAATAAGACATAAAGAGAAGTTAGATGTCTTAGTTAATCCCTGTACTCTAAGAGGCAGAGGCAGGGAAACTGTGAGTAGCTTGAGCCCAGCCTATGGGCAACTAGGGATACAGTGAGACCCTGCCCCAAACTAAAAAAAAAAAAAAAAATTTTTTTTTTTTTTTTTTTTTTTTTTTTTACAAAGGGGAGGGTGGGGCTGGTGATGCACCTCAGTGCAAAGGGCCTAGGTCCCATCTCCAGCATTGAAAAATAAAAATTAAAAAGAAACAGAAGAGATATAATGAGAAACAATACATACAATTTCTTGGTCAAGCCCTTAAAGCACTAGTCCAGGGCCTCAGTAGTGTCTGGTCGCCTCCAGGACCCAAGAGCAGCGAGCAGTTGGTGAGCAGCAAGCGAAGCTCCGCCTCCTGTCAGTGTTCCTATCAGGTTCTAAACTACTGCTGACTGACAGGAGGTGGAGCTTCATGCCACGCCCTTCCATTTCAAAGCTATCCTCTAACAACCTATGGCAGAGCAAGTGCCCCACCCTGCTCTTGGGAGAAAGGTCTTCAAATTCAACTACAGTGGCGGCCAGGTGTCAAAAGGCTGGGAAGCACCGCCTTAAAGGAAGGGGAAGGGGACATGTCTTTTGTACTTATTCCTCTCTCTGGGGTCTAGAATGTGGGGTCTAGGAGCTGGACCAGCCATGTTTACAAGATGAAAGCTCTCTGCTAAGGATGGTGAAGGAACAAGATAAAAAGATGGATTCCTTCTGCTGTAGCATGACTATGCAAAACCTTGACTGCCCACCCAGTTTTTTAACTGACAAAAAAAACAAGAATTTACTCTGGCTACGCCACTTGTATACATCTGTTGCAGGAAGTAAATGAATTCTTTCTTTCCCCTGGCTATGGGGATCTAATCCAGGGTCTGTGCATGGTAAGCAAACACTCTACCACTGAGCTACACTCAGCCCAATACTCTAATATGATTGGGCATTTGTATGGACTCAGGTTAACATTTAATTTAAGACAAAAAAAAAAAAAGTATTTCCAAAATAATCAGGAAATCTTGTACAGCTTTTTAAACAAAGTCCTCTCTTTCCGAGGTTTGTTTGATCCAACTCAGAATGTGCCTCCTGGGCTTCAAATCAGACTTTATGGAACCAAGTCAAAGAAAAACTGACTTCAGAGTTTTATTTTTTCCACACAAGCACTTTCTCTCTTCTCAGATAAAGGAGTAACTCTGAATTGCCTTACAAACTTCCTAGGATTTGTCTTTTCGTAGAGTCTCACGGTAACTGCTCAGGACATAATTACTAAACACGTTAAGTCAGGACACAGCACTTATGCAGCCCTTCCGGGTCCCAGGGGCAGGACCCCCAGCCAGTGACTTCTCGAATGTGATCAACCAAGCAGGGAGATACCGTTTGTGTCACTACACTCTGAATCTCAAACAAGGAAATCTACATAATGGATCCAACAGAGAAGTCTCTGGAGAGAAGCTGGTGTCCCTGGTGTCGCTCATCATCAGCCCCATGTCCTTTCGGATGGGGTACCATCAAGTCCCAGCTCTTGCCTTTACATACAGTATAGCCCCAGACAACTTGCAGCCAAAAATAATGACACATCATGCGGCCACCCAGTTAACTCAATGTACAGAACTTTCTAGAATTTCCTATTAATAGTTTAAAATATCTTAGTTGGGATCTTCTTGGGTTAGTGGAATTGTTCTAAGATTAGATTGTAAAAATGATGGCACAACACTGTAAACTTACTAAACCCCCCACCCCCACACAGAATTGAACTCTTAGACAAATTTTATGGTACATACATGATCCACCTATAAAGCTTGAAAAATATATCAATAATCATATGATAAAAATTAACTGAAATCACAAAATCTATCTGGTGATCATTTTTAAATCCAGGAGACAAAGGTACACTCCAGACGCCCTGTGCAAAGCAATTTATAGGCTGAAGCAGCACTGTGTAGTAGATCCACACTTTTGCTCAGTTGAGGCGGTGCTATCTGCCAGAAATCAGGGTGGACAGTGACGGCTAAGTATCCAGCAGGTGAATGGGCCTCTGAATATATTACTACCAGACACTGCTGCGAGTGGACAAAGGACCCTGATGCTCAGGAAAAGGACCATTTTTGTGTGGGAACCAGGTAGAAAGAGCATCACAGGGTATGTCATGGCTAATTCTGAAAGAGGAAATAGGAGTTTGTAGTGAAAACAGAAATTCTGTCATCAACAGAATGTTAAAAGCAAGAAATCAGAAACATCCACAAAGTATGCTATAGAATTAATGCACTTAGAATGATTTGCTGCATAAATAAATTCAACATACAAGGAAATAAAAGATATGTGCATCCTGCTAAATGTTATGAAACTTGAATTTGCATGAAATATCAGTAATATGATATATATCAGGCATATTAATAGCAGCAGAGTATTTTATTGTAAAGGACAGATCTACACATGCTTAACAGTATCTGAAAAATTTATTCAGCACAATTTTTTATCAGGGAACTATAATGCTTAACTTACATACTTATTATAAAAGGGTTCCCAAGCATTTTATAAAAAGTAGCTATTATTCAGAGTCCCAAAGCCCCAAGATCACCAGAAGCAGAAAGAGGAAGAATGGTAATAAAAATGGCCTGACTTAGGTGTGCACACGTGCATGCATGCATGTGTGTATACAGTTAGGAAACCAGGCCTGTTAGCAGCAAAGTACCTAAGAGCAGTCTGGAAGAATTCTAGTAACCAGACTTTTTAAAAGTTCAATTCAGTTTTTTTTTTTTTCCCGAGACATATTGGGGAAATAGAAATGCATGGACAGGAGCTATTTTTTTTTTCCTATACCATGCTATGTATTAAATACCTCTTCTGAATGGCAAAAGTTATCTGGAAAATGATCAGAGACAAAAATGAGATGCTAATAGCTATCCCTGTATCTACAAAATTATACATCAGTAGCATCCTAAACACTAAATGTTTTCCTGGATTTGTGTGAATCAAAACTCAGTGAACTTTAACAACATAGGAGAAGAAATAGCTTTTGATATTTGGCTATTAAAAAGCCAAGAATACCTGCTCAGTGCTCAGTGACCAAAAGGTCTATCAGTGAAGACAGAAGTCAGTTAAATGTTTCTTACAGACCAGTAGCTTCCTATTTTAAATACTGGTATTAAGTTATTTCTCTTTAAAATACAGAACATTTTTTTAAAAAATGTGTCAAATAGTAACATTAAATACCTGAGAAAAGCTAACTTGAAAGCTGTATTTTTTGTGGAATTGATTAATGCCTTCATCTACACTTAAATTACCTTTCCCTCTCATCAGATCATAGGTCACTTTCAAGCCTTCTTGCTTGGGTATGTGTATACAGCCATTCTTAATATCCAAAACGTAAGTTGGGGGGCTTCACTGTGTTCACATTAAATGAAGTTCTCTTTGGCATCAAGTTTTACATAGGATATTTCAGCTAAGCTCTTACAGAGTCTCACTTTGCTCTGTACATATGGAACGGTATCTTCCCAACCATTTACTAATCCCACTATAACAAACATTTCTGTGAAATATCACTATCTACCTGAGCTCCATTTCAAAGCCCACAAGCTGTCTCTGAAGCTAACTCAATATGCTAATTTTAGGCCATCTGCAGGTGTTAATTGCTATACCAGGAAATTTTTTTGTTCCTCTTAACATGTTTCTAAAATAACATTTCTAATTCTAATTTGTGAGTTCCATGGTTGAGAACATTAGACAAGCAGTAGTCAATTAATTTCTTCTATGGGTTTTCTTTCAGGTTGAGATTATTTTCAAAAGTGTACAGTAAGGAAGGTCGATTCATTGTTTTCTCTGAGGTAGATAAAAGTTGCTGTGATAGAACTTCTACAATGAGAGCTTTGAATTCATTTTTTTTTTTTTTTTTTGAGAATGGGCCTTGCTCTCTAGTCCAGGCTTGCCTCAAATTTACAGCAACCTGCCTGCCTCAGCTTCCAGAGTGCTATAATTACAGGCATGCACCACCAAGTCCAGATGAGTATTACGTAGTGCTGGGGAGTTGAACCCAGGGCTTTGCACATGCTAGGCAAATGCTCTAACCACTTAGCCATGGCCCTAGTTTCAAATTCTTGTAGGAAAAACAAGTGTCTCCTATTTATATACATTTTTTTTTACCACCTACTGAAGAAGAATAAAATATTTACTGGTATTGACTAGGATAGCTATATGCATGCTGAATAAAAAGTTCACATAGCTCATACAAAATCAGAATCAGTATTACTGGATCATTTAGTTGAGATATACATTACGGTTTGGCTCTGGAGTGTTTTCCCCAAACCTCGCGTATTTGGATGTAGGGGGTTAAGTGTACTGTTGGGAGGTGGGGTCTGGCTGGAAGAGGCACACGCTTGGGGTGTGACCTGGAGGGATTGTGTCAACTTGCTGAGATCAGGGGGCCCAGGGTATGACTTTCAGGTGTGTGTTACTGACTTGAAGGAGGGGCACTCACCCTGTGTAGGGGCGGGGGGGGGGGGCACGGGGGAGGGGCAACTAGCACTAGTAACTTGAACTAGAAAGAAGAAACACTGTTAGAGTTTTTCCAGGGAAAACTCTGGCCAGGGGCCTTAATCGCTAGACATTAACTCCTTCCTGCTTCACCTGGCTTTCAGTCTGCTCTGTCTTGAAGAGCTTTTCTCCACAGACCTGTGCTATGTGCTTTCACCACGGCTGGCTGCCCATGAATGAAGTGCGTGAGACCATCAGGAACCATGAACTAAATAAATCTTCCCTCTCTTAAGTTGTGGATGTCAGGTGTTCTGTCCCAGCAAAGAGTAACTAAGACAATACACTACTCAAACACTCACTGGCTAGCCCAGAAAAACCTTGAAAATATGTACTAAAATGTAACTACCAATGATTAGGGTTTAAATGACTCACTGTCTTCTTTAGTGTTTTCATTGACTTTACTTCTGACAACAATCTTGCATTACTTTTGTAATTAGAAAAACCCTAAAATCTTAATTCAAATATAAAAAAAAAAATCTAATAGGAACAAAATCCTTTTCCTCTTTGACTTCTGCAGCAATAATCAATAATTTGTAGAAGGAATTTAAATACTCAGGAGCTAATCTAGGCGTTTCCCACTCTTTAAGTATTAAAATAGATACAACAGCAATTATTTTTATTTCATGTAACCTCTGGCATTTTTGGGGCAAGAAGAATACAAGGAAAACATTGTCACATTGCTCAAAATGACTACCCAAAACTCCAATGTACAGATGTATTAAAATTCAAGTCACTTTATTATTACTATTATTATCGGGGGGCAGGAGGGCATGCTGGAAATGGAACCCACAGCCTTTACACCACGCTATAAGCCCAGACATGTTTCTTTTTTGATACTGAGACAGGTCTTGCTAAATTGCTATGTTGCCCCAGATAGGCTAAAACTTGTGACCTTCCTGTCTCAGCTTCCCAGAGTGCTGGGATTACAGGCCTGAGTCACAGACATGGCTAAGTCACTTCAATAAAGTAAGAAAACAAATATTGTCACTTGTATCACTATTATATGTGAGTAGGGAATAAGGTGTAACAACCTGCCCTGGAATCCAAGCTGTTAATACACAAAATTAGGACACCACAAATGGTCACACCGTCCACCTCTGCCCTGCCTCTATCCCAAAGAAACCTGTTTAGATCAAACAGGATTCTAATTCAAGCAACTGATAAATGAACTTGTATAATTTACAAGAATTTCTTAATGCAAATTTCTTAAACTTAAGTTTTCAATTGAAATAATCAACAATAATTTTTAAAGTCATAGTATAATAGTGAAAAAAGAATTACATAAAGTAACACCAACATACAATGTCTATTTTGTAGAAATTAGGTGGTAACGCTGCTGGAAGTCATACCAGAATGACACAGCACACATTTCCTTTGGCAAAACTGTATAATTTGAGCTCTGTGGTACCAAGAACACAACCTAATTAGAAATTCTTAGAATCTCACCTGCATGGCTCACAGAATATTTACTGCACAGGGGGTAAAAAGCTTAATTAAATAAAGTTTTTAAGAGTGCTTTGAGATCTCCGAGTACTATTTGAGTTTCCTTTTATATTAATGCTACATTTTTGTGAACGTTAAGAGTTTTCCTTCCCCCCCATATTACTTAACCCAAAATTTTACCCTATGCCATAGAGATTTTTTTTCCTTTTGTAAGAAATCCTAATTTGATCTGAACTAAAATAATTTAACAAAAAAAAAAAAGAACTTCAGAACAGGAGTAAGTGCCAATTAGCAATGACAAATCTAAAGCCATAATTTATAAACTTTAAACAAAAAATTTTAAAGAGTGCACATAGCAAGATTCAGTTTCCCCAAGTTTGGCAAACTAGAATATTCTGTTTTCTTTAGCTAGATTTTTCCAAAATAAGCCCCACTTGTCAAAAGTGGTAGGCTTTGAGAGGAGAAAATAATCCCCAGAATTCCCAAAGAGATCTTTATATTTTACTCAGACATCAGACATTCTTCCTGTAAACTAGATTCAGTTTGAGCTGGAAAGAATCTCAAAATCAATCTGCAACTGCTTCTTCATTTGTGGGAAAAGAAAACTGAGGGAAGAGTGGTTGTCACGCAGTTTGATAAATTCATAATTTTCCAGTTCCGCCTGAAGCAGCTTGTTACTATGAGACCCTGAGGGCTAATTGATTTAAAAAACATTAGAAGCAGAGCTGGAGGAATGGCACAGTGGTTCATGTGCTTGCATAGCAAGAGCAAGGACCTGTGTTTGATTCCCCAGCACCACAAAAAGCCAGTGTGGTGGCACACACCTGTAATCCCAACACTCAGGAGGCTGAGGCAGGAGGATTGCTGTGAGTCCAAAGCTAGGTTGCGGCTACACAGTGAGTTTAGGACCAGCCTGGGTTATAGAACAAGACTTTGTTTCAAAAAAAAATGTTATGGGCATAACAATAGCTGATTTCAAGCTGTATTAAAAGATTCTAGATATTAACTTGGGCTATCTTCCTCTAGAAAGGCCTTGGGTGGGGCTCAGTGGTGAGGTCCACTCTTCCACTCATGATTAATTACTTTCCTGATGCTGTTAAGTTCTCAGAGCAGGGTGCCGGGATGCATTCTTAGCAAAGCCCTAAATTAAATACAATGAGTTGGCTGAACAGAGACCTATTCTTGTGGATTTCCAAATTAACACAGGGCTCCCCCTGCTGGTACTATCTTACACGCCAGAGGCAAATCCACGTGAGAGGGGGAAATGCTCTGTGCTTTTTCATCCATCTGTTCATGGGTCCAAACATCCACTACCTCCTCCAGAGGTAGGGCACAGTGTTAGGCACTTCTGGGTAAGGGGCACGCAACAAATACACCGGAAACCAAAGAAGCGACAGCTACTCAAAGCAGGCAAAGTGCTTCATACTCTGAGTACTGTGATTTCAACAACTGACTTCAATAGAAACCTTAGCAGTCAGTTGATCCAAGTTCAACCTCCTTGGACTCAATACCAGCGTAATCTTAGCCCCAAAGCAAAGGACTCAAATTTTTCAGTTTTAAAGATCATGCATTTATTTTTAAAAAACGCTGTACACATGCCATACATAAGGGCTAGAATACAACAAGGAACAAACGTGACCTGGTATCAACCCTATGGTGCTTATAACTGATAGAGAGGCTCCATGCTAAAAATGAAGTGTGAGGTACGGGAAAACATACAGTGTGTGATGGAAATGCAACTCCCAGAGATTTATTTTCATTCTTATCATTTAAGATTTTATTATGCAAAACATCTAAAGCACTATAAAGAAATACCCCTAAGTAAATTAACACGTGCATATAGTTGGAGATTGAATATGATCTGGAGGGACCGGTCAGTAAGGCTTCCTGCCCACCTCCACATCCACCTCTAATAAGGCAAGGTCTCAAGTTCCTAATTTGGGTGGGACATGGATAAAGGAAGAACCAAATTACTATCTTTACTGTTTTTTTTTTAAGTTACTTTTTTACTGCTGGGACAAAATGCTCCACATCCACACTTAAGGGAGGAAAGATTTCTTTTGGCTCACGATTTCATAAGGTCTCACTCTACTCACAGGCAGCAGGCAAGGGTGCAAAAAACATGGTAGATACCGAGCAAGAGGAAAATTTTCACAGCACGGCAGACAGGAAGCCAGGTGAGCAAGGAAGGGCAGAGCTAGCACACCTTTTGTCTAGGTCACGTCCCAGTGATCTACCTCTTCTGCATCAAGCCTCAGTGCTCCGCCCCTTCGAACCAGGCCCCACCCTTTACAGCACATGGTTCCACAGAAATTCCACCACAACCACAAATACATGAGGCTTTGGGGGAACATTCCAGATCTAAATCATAGTATGTTCTTTTGCTTGTGATTACTCCTTTCTACCCCCTAATAAGGCAACTACCAAAAATCAATGAGATTTCATTGTAAGTCAGGTCACAGCCCACCCATGTTATATTCTGCTCTAAGAAACACCCTCTCTACTCGCCAGATGGTAGCTTAAGAGATCTCCCAAAGGTTCCAGCTGTAGGGAATGCTATTCCTCAGTTTCCACCTTCTTGACTAAGCCCCATGGGAGCTTCAGGGTCGATTCAGGTAATGTTGTTTTTACTGTGCTTATTTGACAAGCAGCAAAGAGTGAATGGCCTATTAAGGCCATATGTACATTATTATTATTACGGAAATTGTTATCAAAAAATCAAAGAGGAAGATGGCCCAGAGAAGGAAGGAAACTCCAAATATGGCACACACTGAAATGGGTAATCTCAAATCGGAAACAAATAGAACAAACACGATCTGTTCTGTCTCTGGATTGATGTGGGACTCACTGTACTACCACCTGCTTGAAGTCAGAACTTTATTTTCTTTTGCTTCTGGAGCTATGGCACTTCTTGCATCTTCCATTTTTTTCTTCTCTGTTTTGAGACAGGGTTTTGCTTTGTAGCCTAGGATGTTTCCAAACTCACAATGTAGTCTAGGGGGGCCTAGAGCTTATGGCAATCCTTCTGTCTCAGCCTCCAGAGTCCTAGGATTACGGGGGTGTGCCACTACACCCAGCTTCCATGATTTTTCTAACAGTAACCAATAGCAGTTCAACAACTTCACTTGGAAACTCTCTCAGTACACGGGGCTGGAAATCCCTATAGGTATAAAATTGGAACTATTTTAGAAGAGTGTGGTTCAATAACCTGCAGTCACTGTTCTTGATGAGAATTAAGTTTTACCTTAGATTTTAGTCACAAGCATCTGAAATTGAAAGATGGAAGCTCTATGGTAGGACTTCCCTTAGAATTTGAGATTGATCGATCTCCCTGCCATATTGGTTACTCATACTACACTACAGAGCTACTCTGCAGGCAACAAGAACAGAGCTAAATTTATCCCAAAAGGATTTAGGAGAAAAACTGAAGGAGAATAATTTTTGTCAGCATCCCAATAAAGGAAAAGGCCAGTTAAGTAAGTCACTGAGAGGGAAGCAAGGAAGGCCCCCAGATTTTTCCATAAGACTAAAATGTTAAACAATCAGGTGGAACCAGACAGCTAAATGTTGTCAGTTACATATTAAGAGTCTAGAGTCAAAACTAATGTAGGTCAAAACCCGCCCCAACTCTTCTCCTGTACCATATCACCATTATTTCATCCAGTGAGACCTGCAAAGCCTTTGATCTGAAAGCAGTTTCCTTATATCACTCCTCTGTTGGAATGCAGGACTTCCAGGGTTTTTATAATCATCTGACCGACTCACAGAACAGGAGCACACGGGCTTGAGGGAATGTGAGCTAGATAATCCAGTTCTCATGGCCAAACACAGGTCTTGCCACATCAGATTAGAGGCACAAACCAAAAGTCATGGTCAAGTTGATCCCACCAGCCTCTCCTGGTACACTCGGCCAGTCACCCACCAGCATGTGGTTTGTTGAAGAGACAAAACCTAGGCCAACCTCGAAGGTGAGAAGGGTCTTTTATGGTAAATATAGTGTGGTTTCAGGCTGCTCATGGTGCTCATGCCCTGTTACCCTTGATGTTCAGCTACTGTGAAACTTTCTAGGATTTCATAGCCAGACCAATTTTCACCACTTTTAAGTTACTCTGTAGTATAGTAATTCTATATGAGTAACCAATATGGCAGGGAGATCAATCTTAAATTCTCAGAGAATTCCCACCAGTAGAGCTTCCACCTTTGAATTTCAGTTATCCCAAACACTAAGTATTACTAAAAACATGGCCTTGGCCGTGTGACATAGTACAGTCAACTAAACAACAGGCCTAATTCATCAAAATACCCTACAGGGCAAATCACAGCAGAGGGAGAGAGCCCTCACACTTAAGGGAACACACACACAAAGCTTCACAAGGTGGACGCTTTTTCAACATAATTAAGATAAACACAAACAGAACACAAAGCTTATCACCACATCACTCAATCACTACAACTAATTCTACACCAGATGTCATGTGACTCTGACTTAAGGCCCCAGAGACGACCTTACACTAAGCTGACCCACAGTGAGACAACACAAATTGGCTGGCTTCTGTATGTCACTAATTTCATAATGCATTGATACCATAGGCCGAGAATCTTGAATTGTTTTTCTATGGAAAGTGCCTATCATTAAAGTATAGGAAAATTCAGACTCATGGAAAAGATAAAATTATGCATGATTATTTGGCTTAATGAAGAAGTATTTAACTAATTAATTAATTTGGTACTGATTTTTCACTCCAAGGCCTTCACACTGACCTATGTCTCCAGCCCATTTTTTACTTTTTGTTTTGAGACAGTGTCTGGCTAAGCTGCCCAGGCTGGCCATGAAAATTATCATCCTCCTGCCTCAGCCTCCCCGAGGGCTAGGAATACACACCTACGCCAATGGGCCCAGCAAGTTGTATGTATGCATGTATTTATTCTTGAGACAGGGTCTTGCTTCGTAGTCCAGTCTGGTCCTGAACTAACTTTGGAGCCCAGACTGGCCTTGGGCTCATGGCAATCCTTCTGCCTCAGCCTCCCAAGTGCTGGTATTGTAGGCTTGCAACATCATGCCCAGCTTATGTGGTGCTGGGGAATCGAACCTAGGGTGTTAGCACTTTAACTGCTGAGCCCCAACAAGTTGTATTTTAAATTGCAAACTCTCAGTGCTTTTTACGTGGAATTTGGTTTGCAATAAAAGCTCACATACAGAACATTTAAGCACATACCCAATCTGTCTGCTGGTGTTGCCTCCCATCCACACGGAACACAAGTGTTTAAGAAATTAGCATTTGTCTCGCTAACTCATTTCCAGTGTGAACAAGAGTCTAAGATAACGTGCAAAGAGAAAGGGAAAGAGTAAGAACGGACTGGAGGAAACTTGCTAATTTAGCAAATAACAGGAATGGTGTCTCTTTCTTATTTCATCATCATCTTTAAGAAAGTGCAAGGTGCAGCTGGATTCGTGCTGTTTTATCCGTCATGTGCTCTGCACTATTTGGTCTGTAAGGAAGGACATTCAGCAATCAACGCCACACAGGCTGACCTGGGCTCAGAGGTGTGTGGAGCACACAGTGTCCAGGTGTGGAGCACAACCTAGCTCTCCCAGATTCAGGGCAGGACCTTGGCCTCTTATTGTTATTATTCCAGAGTGCAAATATGTGTGATCTTGGAGACCATGCAGGCCAGGGTTTTACGCTTTTAAGACCACGCAAAGAGTTAAGTATACACAAGAAGAGGTCAAAAGAGAAAATACTAGTGGTTTTAGTTAAAACTACCAGAGATAAATCTGTGCCAATTAATAATTCTACAAAATAAAATCCAAGCATTTGAACATATCTTCTCATTAACTCAGTACAATATATTATGAAGCACATGGACATAGTTTTAACACTCATTATTTTCAAACACTTGGCCAAATGTACAGGAAAGAAGATCAAATTAAGAGTACACATCAATCACTTCAGAAGGAAGACTCGCCAAATAGAGAAATTACAGACTTTTAAGTGATAATTAATTTTGGCCAAAAAAGCTTTCTCAAAAAATAACATTATAATGGCGAATATTTACTAAAAAAACTCTTCCGGCTCCAAGTCCTTGGAGTCCTTACTGTGATCCGGACACAGTTCTCAGAGGTTTGTACATATTACCTTGTTTAATTCTCATGACAGTTCTGTGAGGTAACGAGAATCATTATCCTCAATTTACAGATGAAAACCAGAAGTGCAGAGGTTAAGTAATTTGCCCATGGTACAATTTCACTGGTAAATGGGAGTTATTTAATTATCTTGAAACTTCACACAGATGACTCAAGAATGGTTACATCATTTAAATCTGCCAAGGAAAATGCTTTTAGAACTACGTAGACATGTTCATTTTAGTCACATTTTAAGAACACAATTTTGTGCGTATGGGTCTTGCTCCAAATCTACTCACAGATTCTCGTTTCTCATGTACCTCACACAAAATGACTCTTAAAAACACAGAAAACAAACAAACAAACAAAAAAGACAAACACACAAAAATCCCCAAACAAACGTGGTTGGTAACAACACAGAAAATAAGTGGGAGTGACTCCTTGTTTTACAAAATTACTTGTCATTTAAAGATATAATGCATTTCTTATCCCTTTAGGTAGGAACCTACCAAATGCTCTGTCTTAAAAAGACGAATTAACACTTTCACACAATGTACGTTATGCAGTGAGAGGCAGAGCTGTACGTACAGGCAGAGTTGGGCGTAACAGAGTTGGGTCTCAGGACACGAAGACATACGTAATTTTCTTTAAACATTCACAAGGGAGAAAAAGGCCAAGACTATTCTTTACAGTGAAAATTAACAATTCTTATTTATATTTTACATTTATCTTATAAATCTTAATAGCTCCGAGGTAAATGTTTTTATTTTTCAAAACGGTATTTGACATTCCATAAGAATGGTCCCATTTGAAGTACTTGACACTGCTGATACGAACTGAGCCTTCCTTGGGCTGTAATTTTCACTGGTCTGGTATATATATCAAAGTATGATCACTTTTTGAAGGTCCTATAAAAAATTCTGGAAAACACTGACAGACCCGCATCTGTTAGCACTGTTCCCTTTGTAAGATATTACCTATCTTACCATATATGTAAGTGACATGGCAACGAGGCTAATAAAAATTATTCTCATAACTCTATCACCTCACATTCCCAACAGAATCCTCTGCCAACTCTTAATCTATCATTTAAACATGCCAAAGGAAGATAAAATGAGAACAACTCATCAGGGATGAGGAGGAGAAGGTGAAATCAACCAGGCTTCCCTCTTGGTTTTGCAGCACGAGGACATGCGTGGTAAGGACACTTGGTAACTGCTAGGTGATCTGCGAAGCAACACACCTACTGGGTGGTCAGCGCTCTCTGGTTCTTAAAGCCGTATGCAGATAGATCGCTTTCTTACTGGGATGCCTACTCTAAACCAGAGCTGACCGCAGTGGCTGAAAGATCTCACTGCACACCAGTGCTTTTAAACAGAAAGAGCCAAAAATAGGTGACAGATTAATAATTAAGTCACTTACCTTACAAACAGAAAGAACGTTAATATTTATCAGTTTCTTGATGACCTGCAAAAAAAATGAGTAATTTAACAAAGACTTGACCATCAAAGTGACTGTACTGCCACGTGCTTAGGTAATCTGGTGATACACTGGAAGATTACCCAGATAGCACAAGGATCTTGGAAAATGACAAGCGTTCAGGAGAAGAGGCAGTTTTCATTTTATTCTTGGTATTACAGTATTTTTTTTCTAATAAAAGCAGCAACTCATGCTAATATGCAAAATCCAAGGTAAACGTGCAAGTGAAATTTGGAAGTAAAAAGAAATTTACGCCTAAAATAAACAGAACGCTTTGTAATCTCTTCTAACACGGAGGGTAGAAACGACTGAATCTAAACTTTTCAACAGATTTCATATGATCCTCCCTCCGGTGATGTGCTCTCCCGCTTTCCTTTGAAGGACTGGGCGTGCACCCTGGGAAAGCTTCGCTCAGGCAGAACCTCTTTACCTGAATCTGCCCTGCTGCTATACATTAACATATTTACAGCTTCTGCACTGATTCTTAGAAACAGCTGTTCTGACATGATAACAATAAAACTAGAGCTATTATTGATCCTGAGACTGCCAACATGAGCTTATGTATTCCTTCTCATTCCATGATCTCAACGTCCCCACGAAGCCGCCCTTCTCCTGGGTGAGGAAACAGAGTAAGCATGGAAAGGTCCGTCCCACGACGGACTGAGATCACAGGAGGAGGAGCTGGGGCGCCAGCCTCGGGCGCATGGACCCCACTGCCCAGTCTGAATCATCACATCTAACTGTCCTACCAAAACCTGCACACACTCTGTTTTGTTACTGTAACAGACTAAGAAAGACTTACATTGTCCAAGTCAGGAATTTCCAAAAAGTATTCAGGATACTCGTATGACATTCCCACGTTGTTCACTGAAACGACAAGATCATCAGCTGGCTAATGTACGTACCTTAAAGATTTAATGAAATGAGATTAAGGCTATCAAGATCCAGTTCATCGGCTCTGCCTCCACTGAGCCTTTCCCTTGGAACTTACCTTCTCCCCCTTGAAGGACCGTGCTCACTGGTCGGCTCCCGTACCCCTTGGGAGATGTGCACTCTCCCCCTGTAATGCAGTTATTTGGACATACTGCTCAACTTCTCTTTACATCTTAAAATTCTTATAGCGCAGTAGGAAGGTCAGAGGATGTAGGAGATGGGAAACTTGAGTACTGGTTGTAACTACAACAGAGAATATGCGATTCAGGATACGAAAAGCAGCTGTTTGTTCACCTCTCATAGGAAAGCTTAGCTAGCTGCTCAACAAGTCACACATTTTTGGGCAAAATATACAAAGTAGGAAGTGGAAGAAAAAACAGAAAGAAAAAGATAGTTTTGGGCATCATGGAGTTTATAATCTAGCAGGAAGAAAAAGGTGCTTGGCCAAAAAAATCAAACAATCATTTCATGAGTTTCTGGAGAGCTTCGCTTTGTTTGGGAAAAGAGAGACGGTCTCCCTGACTAAACTTCTCTGACCGTCCTCCCTCAAAGGCTGAGGCCACAGTTCAGTGTTTCTGTATCTCCACTTCCCAGTCACCTAGCCAAAGGTTTGGGCTATACAAATATCAATTTCTCTGAATCTATATTAACTAAGTCACTCAAGAAATGAAGTATCTCTCTACATTTAATTGGCATGACAACCTCCTCTATTATCTACCTTTTAGACATTAGAAACTGAAGTTCACAGCAGTTAAATTACTTGTTTAAGGTCACAGAGCAAACTGAGCCAGAACTCAAGTTCAGACAACTCAACTTCAGAGGTGGGGCCTTAACCAAGACATTTAAACCAACATAGACCTTCATCCAGGATTCACTTTAGAAAAAAATCATTAATTGGATAATAAAAATCTGATAGTAATGTTTAATAAAACTCAAGTATTAGAAAAGAGGTATCAATTACAGAAAGATAATAAAATTATGATCAGTTTGCTAAGGCTTCTAAGGAACTGTGCCAGATAAACACGATAGGAGTAATAGTAACTTTTCAAGAGAGGAGCAAAGTCAGTAGTTCAAAGGAACTCAGTTAAGGTTCCTTTATTCAGCTAAGCCAATCACTTGAGGCTGGGAGTCTCCAGACACCACTGCAAAAATCTGGCCAGGATGCTTGAACTAGACCACTGAAACTTGTCTGAAAACATATAAGCAATGGATAATGGCAAAGCCAACTGTATGTAATCAGGATTCATGCATGTCTAGCATGGATAGTATCTACATATAATTACTAACAGCATGTTCAACTTAATTTTCATTTTATCCCATAGGTTCTCTCCCCATTAGGGTCCCAGGATTAATTCTGTAAAGAATCTGTGCGCAATTAACCCAAAACTACTTGAAGGTAAATCTTTATGTTCACTTGGCTTTGCTTCAACCAGCATGAAATTATAAAGGATGAATAGTTCACTAAAAGTGTGTTTAAGAGAAATCAAAGTATCCCTTAAAATGCCATGTAAGACAAAATATTCTTTACAAGTCAGCTTAAGATCACAATCTTTGAAAAAAGTTTTTTTCATATTATAATATGCTCTAGGATTTAAAACAAATTCCATGATGTGCAGCAAATTCCACCTCCCTTCACTCTCCTATACCAAGAAAATATTTTAACCCTAAGTATCTTTCCAGCCTATAGAAACATTAATGCTACATTTCAAAATGTTAAAGGCAACCGAATAGTATAATTATAAATCTTTTAAAATCCAGACTGGGTGGGCTTTTTATTTTTTAATCTGGGAACCTTCTGAGTAGGTAGTTAACATGCCCTACAAACACAAAGGTGAGCTAAAAAAGTCCATGGGTTAGCTAATAGCAGGGCAATAGTCCTCAGATCTGCCTCTGTCGACTGAGGAAAGGAAAGCTATCAATGATATCTCATCACACAGTGAAAACAGGAACATCTATTTAACACAGGTCCATAAGAAAACATGCTCAACACTGAGAACGCTAGCCTAAGGAAATAAATAATACCATATAGAAGGTACTTGTTTTTAGTAACACACAACAAAAAAATTAAAGCTAGAATAGGCTCTTCAGAGTACCAAATCTAATTTTTTGAGGAAAAATATGTGTCAAGGTGGTAACAGTGGCAGTTATCCTACACTAAGTAATGAGATTCCTAAATTAATCTCTGCCTCTCAACCTGTCTCCCTCCATTCTACTCTCTCTTTCCCCCCATATTTGGGATTAAAACCCAGGGCCTTCATATTAAACTAACTCCCCAGCCATTTTTAATTTTTATTTATTGAGAAAGGTTCTCACCAAGTTACTCAGGCTGGGTTAAAAACTTGTGATGCTCCTCCTCCAATCTCCTAGAGTGCTAGGAATACAGCTGTGTTCTACCACACCCAGCTCCTAAATCCTTTCTTGTTTTATTGACTGGGCCTTTAGTTTTCGGAAAGTAAGTCACCTATCATCTTTCCACAATAAGCAATCACTTCCGAATACTATTGTTTAAGAGTACAAGAGAAACAACTGTTGCTCTTGGTGGGGCTCAGAGAGTGATACCCCCAATATGGTACCCTGATTTGCTATTTTAAATCAATAGTACTTGGAGATCAGCAGACTCTGGGTGAGGCTTTCCTCTAGAGTTCCTTTATCTCCATAAAGCCTGGACCCATCAAAGAGGAACACAATGATTTTCAATCTTCTTACTGAAATGCCATAGGCCAAGGAGTCCGGTCTTCCAGGAGGAGACTGAAATTCAGACCTCACACCTAGAAACCAGAGACAAAGTACAGAACAGTGAAAATCTTCTGGGAAAGACAAACCCACTGCAATTTTAATTTTGAAACAGTAGGTGGCAGCAAGAACCAAAGAGCAGGCAGAAATCTTTCAGGCCATGGCAAAAGGGAGAAAACAGGCTTTGGGTAGGACTGAAAGATGGCAACACTCCCAATATCATTCGATCTCGTTAAGGATGGGCACAGGCAACACCACCTACAAATTACAAGGTTCTCGAGAATTCATAAAACCAAGGAATGTCACAAGTTGTGATATTATTCAGTTTAAATCTCCTCTAAGTAGCCTCAGCTTAAATTAGCGTTGTATGTCTTATTATTAGCGAGTGCTCATCAGTTCTTCAAGTCATGCACCAGGGATGGGTTTACTTTTGTTCAGTGATCTCCAAAATTGCTTTGCCAATATAACACCTCCATCTCACAGAAAACAAAGGGTATGCGAGCCACTGTCCTACCACTGTTCAAGGCATCGCCACAGGGTCTCAACTACTGTAACATTTCCCCACCAGTTTCTTAACTGCAGTTCTAAGACGAGGAAGAGCTGGAAGGAAGAGGCGAGACAGGCAGAGAGGAAAGGTGAAGACAAAGGAAACAGAAAGAAGCTGGCGGAGGACAGAGGAATCCCTCTCGTGCAGTGGGTCCTTGGGAGCTGTCCTCCTGGGAGACTGGGCTGCGAGCTCTGCTTTAATGCACCCTCTGCAGGCCCCTCTGGACACCAGGAAACACTCATGTTGACATACGCACCTCAAGAATCTACAGAATCATTCTAAATATTACATAAATATTCTAAATAATATACTGTTTCAAAAAAAAAAATTCTCACAGCTCCTACTCGGAAAAAAAAAAAAAGGACATTAGCAAGCTTTTCTGGGGAACCTTCCAAGTTCGTTTGCTACAGATCCTACCAAACCTCCACCACACCGATGACCAAAGACAGAATGATGTCATTAGCAAATTAGGTTTTGGTATCCAGGCTGGGCATGGAGGAGAAGCAACAACAATAAATTAGTAGAAAATGAAAACCTATTCATACGGGTGACCTTGCACACCCCACTTGCAGCTGGCTGCTTATTCTATAGATCAATCAGAAACATAAGAAATTAAGGTGGGTTAAAAATACTTTGCTCCATGGTTGAATTTCTCAATACAAACCGAATAGTAGGGGCTGATGGAATGGCACGGTGGTTAAAGTGCTTGCCTTGGGAGTGCAAAGCCCTGAGTTCAATTCCCCAGCACCACATAAAGCTGGGCAAGGTGGTGCATGCCTATAATCCCAGCACTGAGGCGGCTGGGGCAGGCGGATTGTCCTAAATCCAAGGCCAGCCTGGGCTACACCAGTGAGTTCAGGACCAGTCTAGGTACAGAGAACCTGTCTCCAGAAAACAAACAAATAGTACATTCTCTTCTACTTTCTTCTTATGAGACCGCAGCAGAAACTGGTAAGGCTGCACTTCGGTTACATATGTGGGTATATAAACTAATCCAGTTTGAATACTCAGTTTATTAACTAAAGTTGCATCCAAAAAAAGTGCTGTCATGTCCTCATATTTTGAAATTTTTAAGATGCAGACTTCAGTAAAAGCAAACAAATTTTTAAAAGGGAGGGGGGCACTTGTGTCTTACATTTTTTTATCTTAAATTTTTATAAAGGGGTTAGGGATGTAACTCGGTGGGGGAGCCTGGCTGAACATCAGAGAGCTTCTCACAAGAGGCAAGCCATTTCATCCTACGGCACCTCCATTTCCTGCTTGTCCTGATACTGAACTGGGGACAATAAGTTGATTCTTCAAAGTGTTCGACATAATATGCATAAAATCTTTAACATGATTTTAGAACATATTAATATGCTTTCAAATGGAGGAGGAAAAGTCGTTATTAAGATGTGGTCATTTATTCAGCAAAAATTTGCTGAGGCCCTTCATGCCTGATGTGAAGTGCCCTGCCTTATTACACAGGACCAGCATCAAGCGGAGGTCCTTCTGGAAGGCCGAGGCCCGGGCAGCAGCTCGCCCAGAGCTGCCCCGACTGACTAAACGTCCCCCAATTCCTCCTCCACCCTCTCCACGGCCTCTGAGTAGATCGTGTCTGACAGTCGATATAGAGCTGCAGAGTGATGCAAAGAAAATTCCTTTGCCTTATTTAACACATTGCTGCAGCTAGCACATGTTCATACCCTGACAGATGATATTTGGAACACCATGTAAAACATTTTGCAAACTTTACAGTTTTCATACACTTGTGAGTAGCAATTTCCAAATAAAAAGAGAGTATACAAGGCTTTAAGTTTTCAGGGCTTTTAATCAGAAATTGAAAAATTAAGAGTAAGCCAGAAGCAACACAACAGAACATCTCCTTTCCACTGTTTAAATATAAACTGCTAAGAGATCCTTTTTACATAATTAGGGAGGATTTGCCATTCATTAAAAAAAAAAAAAACTGGGTGAGAGGATGAGACAAGAAGAATGGCATGAGGCTGGTTGCTGAACATTAGCTCATGGAGGGAACATTTATCAGCTCCATGACTTAGAGTTCTATTTACATTTTTGAGATTCAGAGCTAATTATCTAGTTTTAAGTTAAAGGCTCTGTTTTAATTAATACCATCAGTGGTTTTTGAATAACAGAAAATAAATTTAAATTTTAAGTCTTCAGCTCATTTTAGAAATCTAATCCCAGTCAATATATCTTAACTGAACCACAAGACACCATACTTAGTCTGATGACATTCCCAATGAGTTGCTGCATGTGTGTTGTGTGTGTGCATGTGTATGTGCACGTGTATGTAAATCCATGTAACCCTTCTGCTTACCGTGATTGTGCTAAGCTTCATTCAACACAAAGGCTCCCTTCTAGCAACAGAGGGAATTTGCACCTAGTGATCCAACTGCCGACCTGAATCTCCACTTGGGCTTCTCACCCCTCACGCTTAACACAGTCCAAAGTGAAACTACCATTTTGCACTGGATCCAAAGATTTGTCTTAGACAAATGAAATACCACCTAGTTATTCCAATCAGAATCTGGAAGTTGCTTATTATTAGTTGTCTAATTCTAGGCAAAAAAATTAACATGTACTACTGCTTCTTATCTGTAAAATGGGCACAGAAATATTTGCATTCACCTTAGAGGATTGTTAAAAATTATGTAACATTCATTAGCAGTGTGCAATGAATGCTGGCACATGATTCAAACCAAAATAATGCTTGTTATTCTTCATTTGAAATCTGCGATGAGGAGGACCCTCAACAGAAATTTCTATTTCTGCTTCTGTTTCTATTTCCAAAATATCTCTGGTTCAATCACTTCCATCAAGTTCTACTGCCACTATGCTAACCATAATCCCTCATTCTTAATGCTTCATTGCTAAAATAGCCTTACTTGTCGCCTGGTATGAATTCTTGCCTTCCTCTACTTGGGAGTCAGAAGGATCTCTCTAAATTCTAATGCTATCATCAATTCATGCTTAGAATTCTACAATGGCTTCCCACTGTACTTCCAACAATGTTCATTACACTAAATCTGGCCCAAGAATCCACCATACTTTCAGTCCCAATATAAACTGTAACTCATTTTATTAAGTTAAGCGAATGACTAACTTAGCCATGGCTTTGTAACCAGTTAGGAGTTTCGGCCAATCACAGATGGACACTTAATGAGACCATGCACAAATAAGGCAAACATGCCCAGGAGATAATCAAGCAGTTTCTACAGCTCACTTCCATTTTCTGCCTATAAAAGCTGCCTGTCCATATTGCAGGGCACAGTGCTCTTAACCTCTTTTTGTTCTGAAGGTGGCCTTATATGTAAGCAGTTTTTCACTCAAATACAGTCAGTTAAATTTAGTTTGTCTAAAATGTTTTCTTTTAACGAGTCCAAATGTACTAAGCCGGTTTCCCAAGCCTTTCACAATCTGGTTCTGACTAATCTTCGGACTCCTCTCCTCCTGTACCTAAGGAAGTCCTTGCTCCGTGTCTACATGTCTTCTGTCAGCTCCTTCAACATGCCAAGCAGGTGTGCTTCCACATGTTTGTACAGAGTCTCCTTCCCAGGAACCCTTCCCACTTCTCTTCTCCCAGTGTTACTAGGCCTTCAGGTTTCAACCCACACACCACCCTCTCTGGGAGACCATCTACGATATCCTTAACTTTCTCAGTGACTTATTCTTTCGCTGCACCCACCACATCCCTAACTACTTATTCAATGGCTTCCTTCCATGAAAGCAGAAACGATGTCTGCTGTGTCTACTGACTTGGCTCTAGATTTTCACTTGCTAATGAAACAGAAGGTGGTTGATCAAATGAATCAATAAACAAATAGGAGAGTGGCACAATGGTTACAAAACGCTGGGACAGGGAAACAGAACACAGGATGGAAACAATGGCTCACAGGACAAGGGTGCTTTTGGGGAGGTGCACTGCAGCAGAGTAGGGTAACTGGTTGACAACAATTTCATACCTCAAAATAACTAATAGGATTTTCAATGATCCTAACTCAAAGAAATGACAAATGTTTGTGATGATGAATGTTAACAATGAACCCGATCTGCTCATTACACATTTTATATTGAAGTATCCCATGGTACTGCAAGAATAATTTTTAAAAACAGGAAAGGTGTTATATAATAATTTGACAGGTCTTTTGTCAATGATATGAAGGTTCTAAACCCGTGGAATTCCCTGAACGAATGCAGTGTCTGCATTTTTAATGTTGGTCCCTCGGATCATGTTTGAGTTTATGCTAAAAAGGTGACTCTAGATGAGGAGTAGTGACCAAAAATACCACCTAGGAGTAGAGAGATGGGGCCTTTCTGTATGGGTACAGTTGGTACTGAGGACTGAATTATCCAAGCCTTTGCACTGAGCTACATCCCTAGTCCTTTTTTTTTTTTTTTTTAGTTTGAGATAGGGTATTGCTGAGCCACTAAGCTGCCACGGCTGAGTTCAAACCTGCAATCTTCCTGCCTTGGCTTCCAGGAGTGTTCCGAGTCTGGCCACATACCACCATGCCCAGGCTTTCAGCCAGCTCAAGAGGGGCTATGGATTGAGTGTGATCACACAGCCAGTGACCTCATCAATTATGCCCACATAACAAAATTCTGTTAAAAACACAGGACATCAACGCCCACTAGTGGTTCCTGGTTGGTGAAGACACCGATGTGACGGGGGTGTCCTGACCCTACAGGAGTGGGCATGTAAGAAGCTCTCTGTTTGGGACTGCCTAGACCTGCCCTATGTGTCTCTTTATTAAGCCTGATTAGCATCTTTTGTAAGACAGCTGATATAGGAATATAGCACTTTCCTGAGCTCTGTGAATGGCTCCAGGTAACTGCCAAATCAGAGGGTGTCATGGGAATCCAGAAATTTTAGTCAATCAAAATGCATGGCCTGGGGACCCTTATACTTGTGGTTGGTTTCTGAAGTGAGGATAGTCTCGTTGGAAATTGTTTTTGAACTTGCGGCACCGATACTAACCATGGGTGGCCAGTAACCTAAGTTTGAGCCCAGTCCGGGCAACTGAGTCCTTGTCTCGAAATAAAACCAAAAATTGGGTTGAGGACGTAGCATTCTGCTAAGACCCTAGATTCCATCCCCAGCAAGGCAAAAAAATAAAAATTAAAAAAAATAATAATTAAGCAACTAAAAGAAGTGGCTTAAGCCCTGCAAAGATACAATAAAATCAGTGCTTGCTTTGGTAGCACATAAACTAAAATTGTAATGACACAGAGATTAGCAGGGGCCCTGCACAAAGATAAAAATCAGGTCCCGGCACTGGCAGAGATATTCTACCTTCTCCCCGCACTACTGTCCTCTCACATGCCTACAATGCTTTCCTGCACACTGAGGCCAACAGCCTCTGCTTTTTTTTTAAGCAAGTGGTCTACTGAGAAAGTAAACCTCTCAAGGTAAGGTGGAGAGGGGGTCTCAAGTGAGGGTCCCAAGTCTCCGCTCTTTCTCACACCAGAGTCATTTCTACCTGGGATACAGGGGCAAGGCATGGCTGTACTTGTTAGACCATGAAGCTTATCTCTGGAGAGCTCCAGCTTCATTTTGCTCTTTTGTTCTTCTCCTGTCCCAGGGCCCAGCCGGTCACCAACTGACCACTCCCTTTTCCTCCATAGGTCTTCCTTCCCTCTTTCAAAATGACTTTTTCTCTTCGACTTTTCCTCCTTAACTAAAACAGCCATTCCTCAGGACAACTCATCTAGTGGGAAAAAGGTCATCAGGCGAATAATTCTAATAGGATAAACTACAGCTTCACACTTTCAAACCCTCTGAAGAAGTAAGAGTCTCACTGGCACCTTTCTTGATCAACTAAGAGGAAGCTACACACTTTCCCACGGCTCTCACTTCTTTCTTTCTCATCAATCACAGCCACATTTTTCTCAGCACAGTCTTCCTCCCGCTGGCTCCTTCTCCTAGGTCTCTATCTCACATTGATTTCTCCTCCTTTGACATCTGAGGCCTCTCTGATCCCAACCCAGTGTGAGTTTCCCACGTGGAAGCTAACAGATCCTTTCCCCCAAGTAGCTAACAATCTTTCTGGGTCTTTCTAGGTATGCAGAGACAGAATTGACATGATTTTAACTCTGAAAAGTATCAGTGCACAATCTTTTAGTTCAGTAAATATAGGACTTATACTTAGTTCCTTTCTCTGAACATTGTAAGAAATACAGGCTTTAGGGAGGAAAGATGAATTATAAATGCCTCCCTAAATCTATTAAGGTTTACCGGGGAAGCAATTGCATGAGCGGGGATACAAAGACCGAGAAGGGAAGGACACCACGGACAGCAAAGCTGGGAAGGGTGGACACTAATTTTATAATCAATCACCAAGGACAGCAGTGAGGCAAGTGCTCACTTAGAAGGCCACAGGAGGAAAAGAGAATAACAAAGTTTGTCCCAGTCTTCTTGTCTATGTGTAAATCTTATCAAAGTGAAGCCTCTTAAAAATTATGAGCAGGGTGTATGACCAAATAGTCAACGGATGACAAAAAGGTCTGACTGTAATTACACAGTCATCCACTACCAACTGATTGTCTTTATTCTGCAATTATATAAACCACGACACTATTGGTAGAGAGGACCCTCAGGACATTTGGCCTGGAAAAATTCCCTTCTAGGCTGCATCAACAGTTCACATAAAGATGTAGCTGACTTCTAATGAATCACAAACTAAGAAGCTATATTTTTCTAGAAAGAACTTTTTCTCCCTTCCAGAATAAAGAATCTTATTTTTATAAAGTTAAAAAGTCACCGTAGTGAAATATGAAAAAAGTGTTGTCTGTGGCATATTTCAAATCCAAGGCTACTCCTTTAGCCTTGGAAAATTACGGCTCCCTATGATGTATTGTACAAAGTCCTCCAAACCAATTTGGAGCACAGCTGAGTGTCTCTCCGGAGGATCAAGGAAACACTATAGCAATCATATTTTGTTAAGCAATTGTTTCCTTCCTCAAAGAAGTAAGGATGTCATCTTCTCCAAATAGTCGAAGTTGTATAAGCTTGCTGGAATCAGTACTTCTTGGCATTTGCCTGAAAGAAGACAGCAGATGCTTACTTTTTTTTTACATAATAGAATTGAGAATCCAGTGTCTCAACCTTAAACATTTATAGTCTCATCAAGTTATGGTGACCTTTTGGTATAAATTCACATAATTCATGGCTGTTTTCTTTCCAATTATCTCATTGAAAACTTAATGTTTCTTTCATGACAAAAGGCTTTAGCATTTTCCTTTGGAATTTTGAAAATATTAATTTTCTTTATTAAGCACTGGCTACAGACTGGTGCTTAACACCATTCTAACAAACAGATTATACGTTGGTGATTTGTTTTCTTCTTCACTAGTTTCATTAATTTGGTAGAAAATAATTCCTTTTAATAACTTAATATGGATCGCTAGGACAAAACCAGTCTGTACCTAGACTATATAGGAGAATACTGGAAGGTGAGATTTAGATAGAAGGGAGATGTGGGCCTTCCTGGAAAAGGAGATGTGTGGGATCTGGATGGGGACAAGAGGAGAAAAAAAGCTGAAGGGACTGAACTGCCCCCCCCCCCAAAAAAAAAAAAAAACACCCATCAGACTCCAGTCAAGCTCTAAAAGCTGCACCGGAGAGAAGGACCTGTAAGATTAGAGTTGCAATATGCCTTGTTATACGATAAATCACAAAGGTGTTTTAGTAGGAGCTTAGCAATTACAGTGGAATTACCAGTGTAATGTATCGCTAATAAGTGCCAATGATGGAGGAGATAGCAGTGCTAGAGTAGAAAGAGATCTAGATGCAGAGCTAGCTAATGAGATGATGTATGGGAAAGTGATACTATGTGCTTTCAAGGATTATGCAAACATTAGCTGTAATTATTTTTATTGTTGATCTTTAAAAAATCAAAACCAAACTCGCATATGTTTCAGCAGGACTTTTCGAGTATAGTATTACATTTCGGGCCACTAACTTTTTGCTGTGGGAGGTTGTCTCACACGTATTGTGGGACACTAGTAATGTCCCTGACCTCTACCCATTAGGGACCGCTGGAACTCCCCTCTGGATATTGTCATTTATTTGCAATAATTTGCCAGATTTTGCCCAATTACTCTTGGCTAGAAACCACTCCTTGTTTGTGTGCTTTTTCTTTCTTTCTTTTCTTTCTCTTTCTTTATTTTTTGTACTGGGGATGGAGCCCAGAGCCCTTACACTGAGCTACATCCCCAGCCCCTTTTCGGTGTTGATTTAGAGACAAGGTCTCAATAAATCACTACATTGCCCAGGATGGGCTTGAGCTTGTGATCCTTCTGCCTCAAGCTCCACTTACAGGCCTGTGCCGCTGGGCCCAGCTTGGGAACTACCACTTTAGAGCATAACAAAAATCTAGGAATGATATTTATGGTTTTGTCCCACAAATAGAAGACGAAAGATGGCCAAGATGACTAAGGGCTGAGAAATCCAGTATAGCAGCTGCTAGTCACATGTTTACTAGTCACATGTTTACTAAGTGCTCACAAGTGGCTGGGCAGAACTGGGATATGCTATGTTAAGATGCACACTAGATTTTAAAGACCTAGTACAATAAAGAAAGGTATTTTCAATAATTTTATATTAATTACATGTCATTAGTTCCGAGAAGATAAATCAACTTCATTTGTTTCATTTTTAAAAGAACGTGGCTACTAGAAAGGTTAAAATTATACACGTGACTCATGTTAGCATCTATCAAACAGTACTGAATTCACACAAATAACTACTTATACTTCATGCCAGTGGTTCCAGGCAGCCTTTGAAGAGAGGAAAGGGACCTCAGAAGAGTTCTATTTCTAGCTTTCTCTTTTCCTTCTCTAATTCTTCTTGGATAATCTCTAGCTTCACTGCCTCAATGAAATTACTTTTCTTACATATTTCAATCCCCAAACTATCTCTCTAGGCCACAGCTCTACTGAAACCTAGACCTACATATATGGCTATCAGCAACCTTCCAGGGACATCTCCAAACTGAAATGGTGCTCAATCCCCAAAAGGCTGCTCCTCAAGGATTTCTCTTTTTAGTAAATGATGCTACTGATGCAGATGTTCAAGGCAGAACCTACAAGGAATCCTTGAGTTAGTTCTCTTATCTTCACCCCACCTGCAATCTCTCAAAGTCCTTCATTGACTTCCTAACATTGCTGGAATCCCACTTTTTCCTACACCACTGGCGAGACCAAGTCACCACTATTTCTCTCTGTATCTAGCTCCCTTCCCCCTTCATGCTCTTAGCATATCCTGACTGACCTGCTCGGAGCACACCTTTGACAATGGCAATTTGCTTTACTGCTACCTTTCTTACACTGCACGAATAAGGCGATACAGTCAGTGCTCCCTGCTCATTGTTGTGACTCCAATTCATTGATGGATAAACTAACAACTGAATGAATGGATGAATGGAGAGAGGTGTCAACAACTATCTCATAGGCCGCAACTTACTAAAGAGCTAGACTAGAAGAACAATGGATTCATTAGTGTATGAGGCCTGGAACGATATCAGTTCTTATTTCTGAATTTCAGTGCTGTGTGTTGACAAAAGTTCTAGAAATGGGAACAGGATGCTTGGAGCCATGTGCCTGTATGAGGAACTGAGGAATGCCTGGTATAAATCTCCAGCCCTGCACCCACCTGATGCCCAACACCTTCTGCCTCTAATCCAATACTCCCAGAGTATTTGTAAGTTCACCATCACACAGCGAAAAGCAGCTAAACTCTATACAATCTTACCAACAATTATGATGAACTACCTCTAAAACCAAGTCATTCTCCAAAGCACACAAGTTCAAGGCAAGACAGGAGACGTGTTAGGGATTCTCAACCCACCTTCCTGCCTAAGCCAACTTTCTTTATTCCCTCTAGACCATCACTAGTTTACAACGGATCTGGGACCAACCATGGCAGTGGCTACACTAACTAGTAAGTTATAGCTGCTAACTGAAAGTTTACTATCAGTCAAGACTTGTACAGATGTGAGCAGTACTTAAAATATTCCAGATCTAGGCTAAAAAAGAGGAACTTCTGAGAGAATGTTAACAATATATTTACAGAAAAACATGGAGACACAAAGGCAGAAAAACAGACACATGGTTTTGCTCACGGTTTACCTGTTGCCTACCGCTTCTCCTGTAAGTGAGGAAGGAGTGTGCAGACAGATGGGGTTTAGTAAGGAGTGACAGGTCACACCAGAACAGGTCAAAGGGCAGCTAACGCCATGGTTAACCGCAGGGCCATAGGTACTACTTAGAGCTATACTGTGTAAATGAGTTTTAAAAACTATCATTCCAGGCTAAGGCAGGAAGATTACTGTGTGTTTTGAGGCCAGCCTGGGCTGCATATGAGTTTGGGACCAGCCTGGACCACAGTGAGACCCCGTCTCAAAAACAAACAAGACTACTCTTTCATAGGATAATCAAAGAAATGTTTGGAAACCTAAAAAAAAAATTTTTTCTTTTAGCTATCTTCCCTTTGTGGTCCAATTAGGAAAAAAAAAGCAGCGCAATTACTAGGTCACCACGATTTGAGAAAATAGAATAGAGACTGAGCAATAAAGTGGCTTTTCTAGATTAAACGCCTTTTTTCTAGAAATGATTCTAAAGAACTGCGGGAAACTTATCGAAGGCCATTTTCCCCCGTAATATCTTCAGATGAATCTTCTTCATAACAAAGTTTAATCTTTCCTATTATCTCATTTTTCTAATACAAAAGAGGCAGCTGGAAAGTATCAAAAAACAGCAGTAGAAATAGAAGAAATAAATACAAACTGGTTCCTATTTGTGCCACTCTGTGTGACTTCAGCAAATCAGCAATCTCTGAACTATACGTATTTTCAGCTAGGGTGCTGTGTTGTACTTTTTCATTGCTGGGACATAATACCTGACTCTCCCAACTTAAGGGAGGAAAGGTTTATTTTAGCTCACATTTGCAGAAGGTCGCAACCCATTCATTGGTGGCCTGCAATGGCAGAAGGGTCTAGCAGAAGACCTAGCTGGAGAAAACCTGGTCATATTGGACAGGAAGCTGAGTGAATGAAGAAAAGTGGAGCTAGCACATATCCTGCCAGGTCATGTCCCAGCGATCCACCCCTTCTGGGTTAAGCCCCAGTGATCCGCCAGGACCTGCCTCTTAAAAGCACAGGAAATTAGGGGATTAACTCCTGTGACTGGATCATTTTCTAGGCATGAGACTTTTAGGGACATTCCAGATCCAAACCATAACAAGTGACTCTCTCCAAAGGGAACAAAATCTGGGATAGCAGTGTAATCAGTCTTTTTTGTATAAGGGAAGGCACATAGTAATTTATAGGATTGAATTTTTCGTGGGAGTGGGATGGAAAAAACGTATGCCTAAAAAGGCTTTTTGGGAAGGCAATAATGAAAAAGAGTCTGAGAACACTTTCCTAAGACTCATTTTGCCAACTGCAAACAGGGTGGTATGAACCAACTTAACGGATTTTTATGCTATGACTCTATCGAGAATAGAAATAAACCAGGCAGAGAACATCACCAAAACTGTACAATGGTAGTTAGTATATACTTAACACAAAGATCCAAACACATATAGATTCACATGACCTGAGATCAATTGTATTAGTAAGACAATTTTCTTCTCACTAGTCATTTTATCACTGAGTACCTGCTATCTAACAGGAACAAAAAACACAGTAAAAGGCAAGTAATAAATGCAAGACGTCTATAAATATGGCAAAAACACAAACCTAAAACGCCAATTTCAAGACCTCCCAGGCCAGTTTTGATTTTACTGTAAATATCTTCAGATGCGAAGTCAACAGCAATGGTTCTTGTCTCCACTTTGAATTTTTCTCCTGGGGGGGGAGGACACAAAACAGGAAAGTAAGGAAAATTAACATGGTAATTAGAATTAAAGCATTTGATAAGATTATCCTTTCAAACTCCTTTTCCTCCCAATTTTATATGACATTTAGGCCAGGATAATTGTGAGCAATCATGAGACCATCTAAGAGATGTTATACACTCAACACAATAGTTCAGCAATTAAAAATTCCAATGTCGTCACAGGGCTGGCTGGATGTTCCTTAATCAGTTCTCCTTTAAAAAATCAATAATGATAACTATTTTTTAGACCCTTAGGTACAAATAACAAAGTATGAATCATATCATGTTATATACTCTTTAAATATCACTGGCTTTGTGGTTTTAATTGCAAATTGATGGTTCATAATTTCAGGAAGAAGTCTTTAGGTTGTAAAATATCTTGAAGTATGATACATTAAAATAAGTCCATCTTATTAAAATGGAAATAAAATGAATGTGATCTTACTGTAATTTGGAAGCTTGGTTAACAGTTAATAGTCATTACATTTCAAAATCCACACAAAATGCATGGTAATAAGTCTATAAATTGACTCAGGAAAGACCTCAGTGTTCGCCTTCACCCAGGACTATTAAGATCCAAGCAGAACTGACGGAAATAACATCTTCAGAAATGAGACCCCGGAGAAAGAAAACTCATCTGGTCGAACACAGGCTACGTACTTCTGCTTTTACCAGCCAACCCCACTTCAGGCCTAGCAGCATGGGCTCGGGGGTCACTCAGACACAGGTACCAACTTCATTTCCACATTTATTTGCAAAATGACTCTGAGCAAATCACTCATTGTCTTGAAGCATCAGCATTCTCTTGTAAAAATAAAGCATCACTGCCCCACTTATGACATGGGGCTCAGACGGTACCCGCTGGCACATGGAAGGTGCTATACCAAGGCCTCTCTTTTCTTCAACCATATCCATCCTCACTTTTCTGACAGAAATCCAGTATGCTAAGGATACTGGTCTTCAGAACTTGCTGAGAATTTAAAAGAATGGATTTTAAAACTCTGGTTCCAAACATAAGCATTTTTTCTGTGTCCCTTTTACAGACTGAGGGTAATCACTGGAGAATCCTGAAGTTTCCCTCATATTTCCTTTGAGGGTCGTGGTGTCTGCATGCCTCTGACCAGGACCATGAATGAGGTTTGAGAAGTCCGTGGACTGGCCCCACATTTACCAATGAACCGTGTGAAGCAGAGAGCAGCTCATATTTATGAACAGGATAAGAAACTGCTCTCTCTGGGTCCAGGCTATCAAGTGAGAATTACGACAGGTGTTCCTAAAGACTGAAGTGGCTGGCTTCATTAGGAACTAGGGAATTAATTCTTGGCGAGGCATCTTGCCCCTTCCCCATCACTCTGCATCTGACCCTGCTAATAGGCAGACTAGAACCGTCTAGCCTTAAGCATCAGTGCAGGGTGTACTAATAATCCAGAAGAAAACCATACTAAACACACAGGTGCAGAAAACCAATGCTACCTTCAATATGTCCCCACTCTGAGTTTTTTTCAAAAGCCCATCACTCTGTAGAACTTAGGGACAGCCCACAACTGGGGAAGCCAGCAGGGCCTCTGGCATGGCTGCTTCAGGCACTCTCATCTTGCCCATCACACGGGCTTGAGCAATGTCACACAGACTTCTCCAGAGTAGAAGCTGTAATGAGACATTCAATATCCTATAGGTATGTGAGACAAGGACAGATGACCAATGAAATTTTTAGAAGTTGTAAGGGATATAAGGTGAACCACTCAACTTCCTTGACAAGGAAACTATTATTTTGCCCCAACTTTGAGAGTGTCATCAGCAGGCCGCTTCAGGTGTCAGCCTCTTTAAGCATGCCTCCTTTAGGGTCACAACAGGGAATGGCGCCACAGACAGCTTGTGTCTCCCAGGTTTGGATTCTTGAATTGGAGAAGCTTTATTCTCTTTATTTTTCTGATCTTTTCATAATGACCTAGTTTTAATTATTTAAGCTTTCAGGTAGCTTTTAATGTTTCTAGCAGTGAAAGTCTCCTTGACTGATCTTTCTCAAAAATTTACTGCTAATCTTCACCTGTTTAGTCCCAGTTTTTATTGGGGTTGCATTAAGCATTTCAATAAAATTTATGAAGAATGACAATGTGGCATTCCCTCTAGGCTCTCCACTTTTTCAAGTACTTTATAGCTGTCTCGTCATAAAATCTCGAGGCTCTAAATTATTAAAGGAGTAAAGAACTAAAGAATTCTGTTATTAGAATACCACCCACCACTGTGCAAAAAACCCCTCCACACTGTTGTTGATGATACCTAATGACATACTATTCAGTATTTGAAAGTGGACAGACTGGCACCTGCTACTCTGAGGCCAAAAATAGCCATGCCCTCCCCCTACTCTCTTCCAGAATGAAATGATTCTGAAGTGGTCCTTAGGAGCTGGTGGCTATGACCAAAATCCAAATCAGAAAGAGAGAGAGAGAGAGAGAAAGAGAGAGAGAGAGAGAGAGAGAGAGAGAGAGAGAGAGAGAGAGAGAGAGAAGCGAATGACTGGCATGGCCTGTTCAAAGCAGCCAACTGTTAGACATGGAAGCAGAAAATCAGTCTTAGGTTCAGAAGCTAAGAAGAGGATACAACTCACTCCCATTTGACAGCCACTCTTCTGCGGTAAACATCTGAGGTCTGAGAGTAAATGGTGTTTAATATTTTTGTATGTGTTACTGAGGAATGAGCCTGGGGCTGTTTTCACACTGAGCTGCCCTCCATTTTTGACTTCAGACACTGAGACATGGTCTTGCTAAGTCATTAAGTTACCCAGGCTAAGCTTGAACCCACGGTCCTCCTGTTTCAAGCCTTCCAGCATGTTCAGATTAAAGGTCTAGGCCACCAGCCCCAGCTAAAGGCTTAAAAAAAAATTACAGTAAGAGACAGACTGTAATGAAGGAATCCCCCTCCACAGACTCTCCCTCTCTTTGATCCCACTTCCCCCGCTGTTCTTAGGATTTTCTGAAGCAGTTCCAGAGGCCCTTTTTCGTGACTGTCTTTAGTTCAGCTGTTGCAGCTGCCTTGATGTCCTGAATCCACTCAAAATGTTTACTTCTTGTGGTCATTTTGACTTTGAGCGAAGAGCCAGAAAGCACATGGTGCCGTATCAGTGAATCAGGCCAATAAAGATATGTCTGCCTTTAAGTTGGTTAAAACTTGGCAGCAACACTTCCTGACTTCACTTTTATCCCATCTTATAAAGACACTCAGGAAAAAGGACTTCCAGAACTGCTTCTGAAAGTGGCCAGAATGATGGAGTAAGTGTGTTGAAAGTGAGAGGGGGTATTCTGAGCAGTAAAAGCAACGCGTTTTTTTTTTTACTCTAATAAATTTTAACTATATACACACTATATTGCTTGATCAACCCTTTTATCTCCAATTGTGAACAACACAGAGTAAATATTACATAGAGCTATAAAGCTATCCAATGATGAATATAGTCACTGGCCTCAAATCATCCCATCGCTTAGGGGTACGCATTGATGGATTTCTAAGACACATTGTTGTTTTGATCTCAGATTATCCCAAATTAGTTAAAGGTCAAATCTGAAATCAAATCAGAAAGGAACTGCACCCACAGCCTCACGATGCTATTCAGATACCGCTCACTACTAAAACTAACGTGTTTAGGTTCAAGGCAATACACTGACTAAATATATTTGGGAAAGCTTTACACTTAATGTATTTCTAGGTGTGGCCATCATTATTTTCCTTTTGCTCAGCCAAGCGGCCTCTCCTTTAAAATTTAACAATCTCTCTCTAAGAGTATAATTTTACAGATTTTGGAAAGATATTCCTAAAATTTCTTCTGTAGGTGGCTGAGGATATTAAGTGTGGGAATGCTAGGAAAGAAGTCAAACCTACATAAACTTGTGCATTATTTACAACTTTTTATCACTAAATCATAAAGAATATATTGATCCTCCTTGGTTCCTAGTCTGCTTCAAATAACAACTTGCTTTCCTCACTAAGCTCCAGGTTCCATCCATCACAAAATTTCTAATTCACTCTCTCCATCTTCTCCATATGACCGTGTCTCTTGAGATGCAAGTCAAGCTTCAAACCACACCACTGCTCACGTGGACACTGTTTAAATGGTTCCCATTTCCTCCAAACGTGACTGACTCCCTTGGCTGTGTTCTGGAGACCTTTCCTACAAGCCACAATGCGTTTCCCGTAGGCATACGGCACAGTCTGTGTTTCCTCGTAGAGATCGTTCTTTGTCAGCCTTGCACTGCCAGCATCTGCACAATGCCTGACATAAAGCACGATGCCTCTGCTAAATGGGTGTAGGTGAGTAACTATAACTTACTAAAATCATGTTGATACTTCTTCTACTCTTTTTCTTAAAAAAAGAAAAAACCCTGGGTACTACTGGTGAGAAACCTTCATATAAAACATAATAATATAAAGTACTGGCTAAGTCGAGACAATGCAATTGTTTCACCTATCATTCTCATAAAAATTCAAACATTTTTGACTTATAAGAAATCTACAGTGTAGGTCTATGATCCCAGAACTCTAGGAAGCTGAGGCAGGAGGACTGCAAGTCCAAGCCCAGTCTTAGCAACTCAGTGAGACTCTGCCTACCTCAAGTGCAAGACTAAGAAGGCTGAGGCTGTGTTAGCCGTGGGCCACTCTGCGTCCCCAGTCCTGACAATGACAGTGAGGGGAGGGGACAGGGTCTTAGGGAAACAGCAAAATAGTCAGTAGCTTAGCTTCTTAATACTTAGTACTTAATACTTAGTCAGTACCTTAGCTTCTTAAACCTTAATTCACTAAGTTCACTCTATGATTAAACATAGCTTATGTGCTTTAAAAAACTATTCATTTTCACATAAAATTATCATGCTTTATATTACTTTCAGATGTAAAAGTATGATCAACTTTTGTACTTTCTCTAATTTTACTAATTTTTTTTGTTGTTTTGAGACAGGGTCTCACTCTGCAGCCTACGCTGGTCCTGAACTCACTATGGAGCCCAGGTTGGCCTTGGACTCACCGCAATCCTCTCCTGTTTCAGCCTCCCGAGAGTGCTGGGATTACAGGCGTGCGCCACCACACCCAGCTTATTGTACTTTCTCTAATTTTAAAAGAAAAACAAAGATCAAACAATCCCTTAAATGAATTACTGCTTCCCTCCTTTTCTGCATTCCCCTCAACCCATGAGCAGATCTCACCAAACCCTCGTCCCAACCCTGGTGTGAGACACCGCCCAACAGAGAACCCTTGCCTTGTGTGGCCGGGGAGGAAAGGTGATTGTGCCCTAGGAGGGAACAACTGATCTGACTCCATTTCAAAAGGCTCACTTCATTATAACAATCAGAGATGTTTCACAAATAATGGTCCCTTTTTTTACACTGCCCTGGCCCTCTTGACCATTTTTATCTCCTATGAAGAGACCCACTTTTAGCCAAACTGAAAAAAATTAATCACAGCTCATCAGGATTCCATCCCAAACCAAGTATTTCTTTATTTTAAGCCAAGGTGGTTATATTTTATTCATTACAGCTTCTTTAACAAGAGCCACCACCTGCACTAAGTGAAGACCTTCTAACTATGAGAATTTGTTCTATTCACAGGACATGAATAGGTTCCACCCTTTTGAAAGCTGTGAGTTCTACCCTTGATTCAGAAACTGTGGACACTGGATATGCCACCTGTAAAAGATTTTTTCCAAAACGGGTGTTTATTGTGTGCTCTTAAGAAACAAAATAAAAACAACCACCTGCCAATGAAAGACCTGAATTTTATTTTGTTGAGGGGAAAAGAATGAAAAAGAGAGGGAAAAAAAGAGAAAAGGAAATTCTAACATCACAGTACTTCAGCACTCAAGATGTTGCCAATGACATGGAAGGGGAGTTTATTGGGAAGAGATGGGCTGCAGGTGGAACCCCTGGTCCTGAGTACCAGTTTAGATGGTTGTTCACAGAAGGCCCCACACACGAGCCTTTTAGGCTTTCCAGAATTCCACCTCTTAGCCTATAAATCACAAGAGATAACAGCCATTCTATACTGTCCATACAAGAATTACACATGATAGCAACTGACAGTACATTCTATCAAGCTGTTGAGTCCAAATGTTTCCTTACATCCACTAATGCCTACAAGGATGACCGCCTGGCCAACTGAGCTGCTGTGGGTATTATGTATGTGGTTAACTTTCACCTCTTTGCATCAGCTGCCAATTTTTTTTCAAGCTGGCCTGAATATCCAACTATACTTTAAGATGTGACTTACTACTGTATCACTCATGGAGTCAGTGCTATGGTGCATTATTTTTAGACTTGCTTTTAGTGTTCACGTATTTCTTTGACTCAATTTGCTTCTGATTAACCTCTGAATCACATATTTATCTGTTCCAAAATGTACATTTTTATTCACTTATCATCCTTGAAATCAGGATGCCTTGTAATTCATGGCAGGTCATTTTAATTGGCAAGTTTTGTTAGTGGTTGTAAGCTGCATCACTGTTTCATAATCTGTTCTGCCTCAGATTTGATGACAAGATCCCAGGGCTCTGTTGACATCACTCTTTTTTAATGTCAAAAATGACCTAAGAAAGTTCCCAAATACAGTGTTCCTGATACTCCAGCACTTATATAAAATCCCACCACTAGTCAAGGAAGTAGAAAATTATCTATCTTCAACTGTGACCTGGAAACTTTAGCATGTATTCATTTATTTAGGAGCAAAACTGTTTGGATCTCCACTGGACCCCTAAAGCCCTGAGGATTTGAAAGGCGACAGGATCATGGGAGCTAACCAGAGGAAGCAGATAGCGGAATCTATTGATGGCCATGTGCTCCTAGGAGCGGCTACTTGGTCGGGGTTGGCTCCAATCCTGGCTGGAAGGATGGGCCCCTGGGAGTAGCAGGGAAGGCCACTCATTCTTGCCCCTGGCTTCTTCTTGGTTTCTGCCTCGTGCCTTACCAAGCCATGAACAGCTTTTCTGTAGCTAGGCCTCCACCACTGCTGAACAGACAATGGCCCAAACCTCTGAGACGGGGGCCAAAATGAACCTCCCCTCGCTGGATGTCAGGGATTGTGTCCCAGCAATGAGAAGTGACTCAGACAGAAGACCTGCAGCCAGGTGAAGCATCTCACCCCCTGAACTAAGTTCTGGGAAGGCGGGACTAAGTCTGGGGTTTTTGTCTTATTTTGTTGTTTTTAATTCTTTCACTAATTACAAAGAGCCTAACAATCCTGACACACTATAAAAGATCAATAATTATCTGTCTGAGTAGGTTGAAGAAACACAAACCGAGAGTAGCCTTGTGTCGGGCTTTACCCTGAGGACAGCAACTAGTTCCCCCCCCCCCCCCAAATTGGCCAGATTCTGCTGAAAGAGATAAATGTAAATCCAACAGCTGCCCTAACACGTATGTGCCAAGCATCAAAGAGAAAGCAATTCACCCGTGCAGAGTGGAATTTTAAATAGAAGGGAGCGTCTGCATGGAGTTTTAGAGGAAAAGCAGGACTCAGTCATGCGGGGAAGTAGGCAAAGGCAGAAACTGGAGAAAAGGAAAGGCATGTTATCAGAAACCCTATGGACGGCCTGGGTGTGTGTCAAGTGGAATCACTGTAGAAGGAAGCTGGCAGAGGTTCAGTGTGCCAGGACTGGCCACATACTTTGCACAACCCGGTACAAAATAAAAATGTGGGGCTGTTTAAATATGATTAAGAATTTCAAGACAGTGACAACAGTACCAAGCCCAGGCTGGGTCCTTCCAAGTGAGAGACCCTGTACAAATAGAGAGGTCACGTGCCTAGAAGGTGGCCCCGTAACACGTTCACATTTCATCACAGGGGCTACCTGTGAGGTGTCAAGATCACACTTGTTTTGGAGGGAAGAAAATGATACGGCAGAGCAGAGGATCCACAGCTTGTTATAGAAAGCACCAGGTAGCAGGGAAGGGCCAGAGTGGCTGCTTCCTTAGTCCCATGAGAAAGACACGGTGGGAACGTGGAGGTGGGCGGGCAACAACTCTGGAGCTGGGATCCACCGGACTTTACTCGACACACATTTCTAGGGAGAGCAAAAGTGGTTTTAACCCATTTGCCGTAGAAATCTGGTAAGAGGCTCTCATATTTCAGAGCTAGACGGCATCCAGGTTTTGCACTTTAAGCAATATTCCTGGAATTATGTCTCAGTATTTTTTGTTTTGTTTTTGAAACAAGGTCTCGCTCTGTAGCCCAGGCTGGTCCTGAACACATTAGGGAGCCCTGGCTGGCCTTGGGCTCATGGCAACCCTCTCATCCTTCTGTCTCAGCCTCCGGAGTGCTGGGATTACAGGCATGTGCTACCACGCCCGGCTTACGTGGTGCTGGGGGATCGAACTTGGGTACTTAGCGCTTGCTGGGCAAGTGCATTAACCACTGAGCCATTCCTCCAGCCCTGTCTCAGTATTTTTTGAATCACATAATAAAATGTTTCTTTTACTTTTCAGTGGAGTGGAGTCTCTTCTCAGTACTTTTCTTGAGGCATCTTATTTTTCTCTCTTTGTTGGCTTCAAAATTGAAGTGACTGACCATGAGATTTGGGGCAGAGCTCGCCAATTTCCCGTGTAAGGTAAGTGTGAACTAAAAATCAAGTCAGAAGGCAAAAAAGATACTCATGTTACCTCCTCCCTTCTTTCAACAGAGATAGCTAAAATAGGAAATCAAACGTCAGTTATTTATTATATTATCTTTGTTTAAAAAACAAGGTTGACTGAGCTAATTGGGTTTTCTATCTTGTTTTGTTTCAGTGTTGTTTCTTTACAGGCTTAGAGATAGAACCCAGGGTCCTGAGATGGGGAACCCAGGGCTTCACATATGCTATGCCAGTATGTACTGGCCTCATTTTGGTAACTTTTCTTTTCTTTTTCTTTTTTTCTTTTCTTTTGTGGTACCGGGGATCAGGCATATAGCCTTCACATGAGCTACATACTCAATCCATTTTTGATTTTTCATTTCAAGACAGGGTCTGCCAAGTTGCAAAGCTGCCCTAGCTGTGCTCAAACTTGTGATCCTCTTGTCTCTGCCTCACACAGATCTAGGATTAAAGTCCTGTGCCACCAGCTACATTCTGATATTTAGGGTTAAACAATGGCTAAAAGTTGCATTTATTTTAAATTTTTTTGTTTGAAAACAAAATCGAAATCATAAAATTTAAAGTGACAGCTACTGAAATAAATAATTGCTTTATTCGAAGGAACACGAGAGAAAAACAAGAGTAGAATCACCTCCTACTCTATAGAAAACACATCTGTTCAACACAGAAAACACTTCGTTTCATTTAACTTTTTTTTAAAAGCACAGCTTTCACATAATAACCCAAAACAAAAGTAAAGGTTTAAGTATTCTCATGTTTCAACACACTTAGAACAAAAAATAAGAACTTGACACAAGTCACCTTGATCCTAGGATACCCGGAAAAATACATAAGTTCCACGTTAAAATGTGTAGGGCTGCAGTTCATACTGTACCAGCAAAACAGGAATAATAATCATCAGCCAGTTACTGGCATTGGCTCTACGACAAGAAGTCTGCACAAGACTTATGGTGTATTGATCAAGTTTACAAGTAATTATCTTTGTGAATACCGGATCCCAACACTTAAAAGGCTGCCATTTATGTATTTTTTAAATTTTAAAATGTTTTAGAAAGTTACAAATACTGTACAACAACCCCCCCTCATACCACCACTAAATTACCTTAGGTTGAACCACTGATATAATATCCAGCACCCAAAACTACTCTGATGCAGTAGCTGTCCAAGGGGTCTCAGTGAAACAAACATAGGGCTGCTTTAGATCCTGGAGACTGACGCTCAAAAATGAATGCAGGGGCTCTGACAGCTCGAGAGAAACAAGCAATAGTACTTGGAGTCTGTGATAAAATTTGAGAATTAAAATGAAAACCAGAGCTGGGGAGAATGACATGCCCGACCACGATTTTGACAGAAAAGACTTTTCTGCTGAGATGAGGGTGACGCCAACAACTGGGACTGCTCTATAATGTGTGAACATTTGGGAAATCTCTAAAACTCAGGAACCGTTATTTTCCAAGGCATAAAGTTATAAAATCATGACGGATGCAAGACCTATTCAAAGTGTGAGGTAGACGAATGAATTTTAATGTAACTCAGTATAAAAAATTCATCGATATAATTTCAGATTCCATAGTGCAGCTAACCTTTAAGAAACCTCCACTTCCAGAGTTTTGATGTTATCAACATATCCACAATTACCTGAAGAGCTATTAAAATGCTTTCCTTTTTTGCAACCACATACTACGTAGAGCTGTACTGTCTTCTTATGCTTCAATCAGAGCAACACATTGCTAAGTAGATAAGCACATCTAACTCTTATTTATAGTTGCATAAATGATACTAAAAAGATTTACAAAAATGTGTAACAATGCCATTCTTCTCAGTAAATTTGATTGGAAAAAATACACTTATTTTTCCTCAATAATGTTGTTAACATATTATGAGCTTATTGCTATTATTCTCAAATGGTTAAGTTAAATTTTCTGTAGCTTGAATTTATATAAAAATGAACATTGAGAGCTACATCCCACCTAAAACCTTTTTGGAATCAATAATTTTTAACAGTTATCTTAGAGGTGCTTTGAGACTATAAAGAGTTGGGAATACTGCCTTTGTATGTGTTTACTATGAAGACGGCCTCCTAAATGATACACTCATTAAAATAAAAATATTAGCATTGATGCACTACTATCTTCCAATTGTCAAGGCCCATTCAACACTCACCAGCTGTCCCACCAATGCCCTCTACAGCCAAACACCTGAAACAACCCCCTACCTCTCAAATGCATGCAGGTGTCTTTCTGCTTGGCCTCCTTCCATCTGGAACAGCATTTCCACCTTTTTTTGACCTTTATGTCCTTGACACCTTGAATATTACATGCCAATTACTTTCCCGAGTGTTCTCAATATACGTGTGTATGTTTCCTCCTAATCAGATTCTAGCAGGGTTATTCCAGAAGTCACACTATGCTTCTCGATGCATCCTACCAGGTGGCGCACGCTTTCAGCTTGTCTCACTATGGTGAGAGCAATTTTGATTTCTTCTGAAGGTGGTGTTTGCTAAGTTCCTCCACCTTAAAGAGACCGTCTTTTCCTTATTAACGCATAAGTATTTTGGCATTTTATACAAAGTAATTTGGGATTATACAAAATCCTATTCTTCATTAAAACTTCGATTCATCTGCTATTTACCATTATCAATACAGGCTTGTGATTTCCTGTGTGAGTTAACGGATTTGCTTCTATCACTTAAAACTTTAACGCTCAACCGTCCAGATTTGTCAGCGAAAATCCTTCCGGGCCGGTACCGGTGTCTCTGACGTGCTCCGGTCACTCTGTAATTTCCGGCTTTCTGGCACAATGACGTGTTCCAGCTTCACCTTCTATCCTCCGTGTGTGAGCCTGCAGCGGCTCTGTCTATACACAAGCCTGGTTCCCCCACCTCCAAAAACAGTGTCTACAAATCATGATCTGCTGCTAAGTTTGCTCACTGTGACTGGTGTTTTGTGTCTCCCAGAAAGAACTTAAGTTTTTCCGTTCATCTCTGTTGTGTCACAGGCACAGACAGGGGCAGCGTCCCGGTGAGTCATCGGTTGCCGGCTGAAGCAATGACGCAGTAAGTGGGTCTGAAGTTCCCCCAGAGCCTGGGAGCACTGAGTGTCATGTCAGAGACACGAGTAGAGAACAAACACTGGTAAAAATACTGTAACTTAAGTTTTAGTTTAATAATGGGCAATTATGTTTGTGTCTTTCATTTGGTAGATAAAAATCTAAATAAATACTTGAGCTTTGTAAGAGCACTAAACGTTGTGCCAAAGGGCACCAAACAGATACTGGAAAGTAGATCTCATTTGTACACAGAAGCAATTTTATAATTAGAAGTTTCTGTTAAAATCATAGCTAAGCCCAATAACCGTAACATAACCATGCACAAGTAACATCATTAGTCTCTATAGCAATTTCAAACAGTAAAGTATGCTCTCCAATCTTTTTGGTCTTGAAGACCCAAAATACTATAAAATTCACATAAAGTATATATAAAAAGTTAACTCATATCATGAATTTGATCATACTTAATGTATAATAAAATTGTCTTTACAGAACTCTGGAGAATGATTTGGACATGATGGGCTTTTAAAAACAGAAGCTCCTGGGGCTGCAGGCTCAGCTCAGTGGTGAGAGCACTGGCACAGCATGAGCAATGCTCTGCTCTGGATCTCCAGCACCACATGTAAAAATTAGCCAGGCCTGTTGGCACATACGTGTAATCCCAGCACTCGGGAGGCTGAGGCGGGATTGTTGTGAGTTTGAGGGCAGCCTGGGCTGTGTAGTGAGTTAAGGACCAACCTGGACTACAGAATGAGACCCTGTCTCAAAAATGAAAAAAGTTCCTGGGCTGGAAAAGTAGCTCAGTGGCACAGCACCTGCCTAATATGCATGGCTTAGGTTCCATCATGAAATAAGAGGGAGAAAAGGCTCTGGATTCCCTAAAATTGTTGGCAAAATATTCTTCATATGTACATATTTTTATACATCATTTGAAATCAGAGGAAGGCCCATGATCCTCAAAGACGAAGCTTTTTTGTTTTCCTACTCCCCAGAGATAACAATAGTAAAAATGTCTGAAATAAATCTTGTAAGTTTTTGATGCATTATTCCCCCTCTGGTGACTGGGTTCCTCTGTGGTCCAGGCTGATCCTGAACTCACTATGTAGGCCAGGTTAGCCTCGAACTCACAACCATCTTCTTGCTTCAGCTTCCTGAGTGTTTGGCTTACAGCATGCAGCCCCTCATGCCCAGCCTATGAGGACCCTGTGTAACCAGGACCTAGTGCCTGCTAGGTAAGCACTTTAACCACAGCACTACACTGCAAGCTCTGATGCATTGTCTGCTGATGTTATTTACCCACAAAGTTGGTCCATAAAAATGAAATTTGTTATTTGTATGTGTGTTTGTGTGTGCGTGTGTGTGTGGACACAGTATGTATTATTTTAAAGATCAAACTTTCTCAAACTTTCTTTAAATATGTCCTTATCTACCTTGTGTTTCTCAACACAAAATAGCCTTCTTGTCAGTTCATGTTACCATTTTTAATGACTGCATAGTATCCACATATATCATATTAAACAGCTGGGCCATAATTTAATTAATCATCAAAAACAATGTGAGTGGGCAGAGATCACAGAATTCACTGCAGTAGAGAAAGGGAATATGTTATGGGAAGTTCAGAGGAACAATGTGTGAAGCTACAAAATTCACACGAGCTTTTATAGGTCTCCAAGACCTTAGTGGGAAAAAGACAAGGATGGGGAAATTATGGACTGGTTACTACCAAAACCAAAAGCACAGTCTGACCAAAGTTTGGGTGCAGTTAAGGATGACCCATGTCAAAGCATGAAATTTTAAAAAAAGAAAAACATGTAAAATAAATAATAATCTCATTAAGATATGTTGGGGAAAGGTCTGAGTACAAACTTAGGGAAAAATGTACCATAAACAACAGGCATGTGGTCATAAAGGGAAGGATTTGTGGAAGTTGCTGAAGAGACACTCATAGCTATAGCTTTCAAGCGTAAGAATTATGTCGGCTTGATGGGATTAGTAGGCGCCCAGTTAACCCATAGGGCAGAGTTTTGCGTATGTGTGACTGACATGTGGGCCAGCAAATGAAAGAAGAACACTCATTTTGAGTGTCGGGGGCCCAACCACCAGACTGGCAACTTGAACTACAGTGCCCCGAAGGCATTAAGGACTAGGTGCTAGCTATAAATCTGATGGTCATTTGTAGCTGATCCTAAGCATGATATATGAGATCTCTTTAACCAAGAACCTGAAAGAAACAGCTCTCCTAAGCATGCAAAAGGGTTCACCATTATCCTTCAAGAGGATAAGCATAATCCTATGTTTATAGCCAACAAAAATGAACCTACTAATGCTCCAAAAAGCACATACAAGCCTATAAAACTGTTCATCACAACAGCCCCCAAATGGAAGGCACTTAAATGTCAATCAACAACAGAATATTTGAATCAGGGCATATCCATAAAGAGAATAAAGTAAATGAACTATAGCTACATGTAAAAATGTGGGTGCATTTTTCAAATGTATTTTAAGTTAAAGAAGCCAAAGCTCAAAAGAAAACATATAATATCATGGAACTGTTACGAAAGCTTCAAAAAGTCAAAATTAAACACTAGAAATTAAGATAAAGAGGGATGACGAACTGCTAGGAAAGGGAAGAGACAAAGAGAGTGGAAGGGAGGGAGGGGACGAGGAGAGTCAGAGGGAGGGAAAGAGGGGTTGAAGATGACCTGTTTGGGTACAGATTTCCCAAGTTGCATGTAATTAACATTATGTTATGGAACCCATAGCCCATTCATATTTAAATAAGAAAAGCAATGAAGATGGTTACCTGGGGGAGGAAGCAAGAGTACCAGGCAGGAAGGGGCAGAGAGAACTGTGTCACTCTGTGATCACTGACCAGCACACACAGGTACTTCTGTGGGTTTCCTATGTTGCAAGTTTACACTGTTTTTATTGTTATTTGTTTTTTGAGACAGCATCTTGCTATATAATCCAGGGTGTGCTCAAACTTATGATCCTCCTAACTCAGTCTCCCCAGTAGCTAGGATTGGCAAATATGCACTACCAGACTCAGCTTAGTGTTAACGTTTGTAGATTTTTGTTATGAGATGAAAGCAAAATTAAGGAAGAATAATTACAGAATAAACATATACTCTACTAGATGAAGTTCATTTCACTGAAAATAAGGCAAATCCAAGAGATAAAATGTTCCTCATGTCTTGCAAATGCTCCCCCACGGCCTTGCAAACAAAGTAGAAGTTCTCCTCATATGTGCCACGATGCCAAGTGACCTCGAAGGATAACAGAGGATGCAAACTCACATGTCCACATGGGCTGAGTCTGTGACCTAAGTGAGTGGTATTGAAAGTCCTACACTTGTGTTATGTGAAGGGGAGGGGCTCTGGTATGAGAGGACACACCCCATCTGAAGCAAAATTGGGTCAATCTTCCAGCTGACTATGGCCCTACAGGAACGCTGGGTCCACATTAACAGATTCTCTGAATCTGCGAAAGAAAGTATCAACTATAATTTCTGTAATGAAGCAAAATATCCTTATTATTAAAACAAAAATTTGTCTATACTTGTTGAGAGATACAAGAGGATTATTGTGGAAACAAGTTGCTAGGAATCACAGAAGAGATGGGATGAAGCCAGTAGAAGGTGAGCTGTGAGACAGACAGACACGCCTTCCCCCAGGAGGACGAAAGGCCAGGTGCATGGAGACAGGAGTGAAACAGGTCCTGCCAAAGGAAACAGTAGGGACTGGCAGTGCAGATGGGGGCACCCTCCACAGCCAAGGTTTCTGACCTTCGTAGTAACAGGCCTGTTCACCAAAAAGATGCAAAACTCCTAACAGCAGTCCCTGTGTATCTTTTCAAATTTCCAGGTTTCCATTCTCCAATATCAACAATGGTTTGAAAATATTAAATGGAAAATTTCCATAAGCGACTTACAAATTTTAAACTGTAGATGGTTCTGAGTAGCACAGTGAAAGCTCTGTTGTGACTGATGTACAGCTATAAATGCTACTCCCTAGTGATCACAGCTTTGCCAGCGGGTGAACTGTCACGTGAGTGCAGTGCAGTGTTTATCCTCAGTGTCCCTTATTGTCCTTCATAATGGCTTCACAGAGCAGGGGTGTAATGCAAAGAAGGCACCAAGGCACAGCAGTCAGATTAACTGTGGGACCACGTACAACACCACAGGGCGTCAGGGTACACAGGTAAATACAGGATCCAGTGTTATCTACAGCCTCAGCAACCACAGGGTGTCTTGCAGCGCACCACCGTCAGATAAGGAGACTGCTGGATGGAAAGTTCTCAAAGCCATCAGGTCTACGTGGAAGGATCAGAGGAGCTGGTGCCGCACCTATGACTGCATCCCAACATGCTGCTGGTCCGGCCTCCAACTGCCCAAGCCACTTCTCTCCATGGCAGGTGAAGGGTAAAGACTTTCTAGAAATGGTTAGTCAAGCAGCTCAGAAATGGGACTCAAACACACTGATTTTTAAATAACTCAAAACTGGGAAACCACAGAGCGTGCACTCAGGAAGGCTTAGGATTCTAGATCGGCTCCGCAGAGGATGAGTGGAAGGTAGAATCAATACACAACAGGCTGGGGGAGCAGCCAGGGATGCCAAATGCACTCTCCTACCGGCTCCAAAGGAGGCTGCTATTCCGGGGAGAGGGCACAGGGACCATCAGTGACCGCAGTGGAAGCGTACGAGACCTGCAGGTTTTTGGCCTGCCATTCAGGCCCAGCCTTCCTGTCCACTGGATGATCCTGGATAAACCTGCCAGGTCTTAGCATCTTCATGATTGCTCCAATATCAACCACAAATGATTATCTTATTACTTATTCAGGATATACCTCAAAAACTACTATAAAACTTTGTAATCAGAGCTTGTTTAAGACACATGCAAGCAATGTTCTTTAGTTTTACTTAGTTACTCATTTTACTAATTCCAGTCTTCCTTAAATGTATGGTAGTTTTAAAAAATAAAAAAGAATAGCCCACTTTAACCAAAATGCTCGCCTATATTTTGAGTGATCCAACGATAATAACTGTAATAAGCAACTGCATTCAATCAGTCATGCTGCAAACTTCAATTTCCTTTTTACTCCCTTTTTATTTGCTTGGATATTACATTTTAGGTATGTACCTTACAGAAGGTACCACTCAGTTATCCAACTACCATATTTTAAGAATATTAAGCAGTATGTCGTAATAGGAAACGCAATGTAAGGCGCTGAAGATCTGTCAATGACCAGGTATGGCTTCGTCCCTCACACTTTGTGTCCAGGTGTATAAAGATACCGCCTTCAACTTGGCAGGAGTTCCTCGACAGAGGTGACTTCTGCAGTCATGTGAGGGACATGTTTTCCAAACTCTACATGCCTGAATATAACTGAGTGTTACACAAAAGAGTATACTTACTCTTACGGCTTAACACTTTTGTCAGGCATTAAAGTGATTCCTTCTTAGAATTTGTTTTTACAGCATTAGAAAAAAGAAAGCATAATAAAAGCTAGTCCCATGCCACGTTTTCTGTTAGTGGCCAGACATTGTTAAATACAAAATCTACTTTTTTGTAAACAGCAAAAGTATAATTCAAAATTTATGAAGATCTTCTTGCGTCTTTAAAGGATTCACCTTTTCTTTGGTTCTACATTAGATTGAGCACTACATGAAAATAGATTAAATAATTAGTCTGTAGTTATTTTACAATTACAAAAAACTACACTTATAAGCAATGGTAAAATGAGATTATCAAAATCTCTGATGATAACTGACTAAATTTTACAGCTTCACTTGATGGAAAATCAAGTTAAAGTGACCTTTTTCAATAAAAGTTTCAAGAGTACTTTTGCTCTGTGATAAAAGAGAAAGGCAAACCCCCACATAAAACCATGGAGTTTTAGAAACACTGCATAAAATATGCCTTTCTACAAATTCTTTCATAGTTGAAGGCTGCACCCCAAACCACAATTATCCACTTAGAATAGCAATCAACAATTTAAAAGTAGGAGGAGAAATACCAATCATCTACTTAAATGGTACTTGTAACAACTTAGTCCCACATTTCCCAACAAAAAAGAAGTTGGTTTTGTTTTGTTTTTTAAATGAAAAAGTTACTGAGCCATCAATAATCCAATTGGAAAAGACCACTAACTGTTTTAAATAAGCCACACAAACATAGGCAAATATTTTAATTAAGAGGTACAGCCAGTGTCTGGCCATGGCGCAGTACACTCCCACATGCCTCATGCCAGCTGTAGAACAGCGACATTCAAGCAGCTGCCTTAATTGGAGATGCCAAGCAACGCATGCTAATTAGGCTGGGCCAACTAATTGGTAGGTATACGCATTCCTAACAAAATATCCACCGATATTACAGATGTTGTTCTCCATCGCAGTAAACGATTGGTAACCAACAGTAATGAAGTTGAATCAGCTACATCTGGTGAAATTATTTAGTTGGACAGCTTTACAACAGGGTCCTGGATCCACTCAGAAAATCAGAACATGTGTGCCCAAAATAGAACATAAACTAAATATCAAAAGTATCTTTCTGGGCAAGACTGGGAGTACAACAAAGTCTCGTGATAGCTCTGCAGTTAGCAGCATAATAGCTGGTAAGCGCTCACATTCCTCTAACCAGGAGAGGCCGGTTGCAACCAAGTGTAAAATGATTGGGTCCTTTCCTCTTTAGAATCTGACACAGATCAAACATGTACATCTACATGCCCAGATAAAAACTGTATTTACCAGGAAATCTATGATGATTGAAAAGTGAGGAACGGGGGGAACCATTTGCTTCCCACCATGATGATGTACAGTCACCAGACTTACTCTCTTGCCCCAAACTAAAAAATTAGATGAAATATAGGAAGCCACCAGGTTTTCAGACCTTGGGCATCAGTGATAGCTGGCAGTAAACTCTAAGAGAAAGCAAACAAAGGAGATGCGTCCTGAGGCTGCTCTGGCTGAAAAAGCGAAACAGAGGTACTCATGCGGCCCCGCAGTGTGTCAGGTTGAGGAGTGAGTACACACAACACTAAAAACATTAGAACAGGAACTGTAAGTAGATTACGTATGTTTAACAAAGTTGTCAGGCATGGTGGAGCATACCCTCAATCCCAGCTATTCCACAGGTGCAGGCAGGAGGAGGGATGATGAGGCCAGCCTGCACAATTTAAAATAAAACAAATTTTAAAAGGACTGGTGATATAGCTCGGCTCTCCTTAAATTCAATTATTAATACAATAAAGGAAGGGAAGAGATGATACAAATTGGTTTTTAAAAACATTTAAAACTATCGACTATGAGAAAAATCTTAAAATTAACTGGAGGAGAGGGGAGGAAAAAAACCCACACTTCCAAGGTGGTGAAAACATTAACAGCAAATTTTCATTCAGAAAAAACACAAGCCATAAGACAGCAAAGCAAACCACTGAAAAGACCTGTTAATCTAGAATTTTATTTTAGAATTTTCTCAAGGTCTTGCTATGTTTCTTCAGGTGAAGTGTAATGTTCCCGTCTCAGGTTCATCCAGAATTTTATATCTATAGAAGATACCTTCCATCAAACCTCCTTTGCTGGATCTAGTGGGACAGACCTGTGAAGATCATCACAATTTTAAGCCCAGCCTGAGCAAACTGACAATTCAGCAAGACTCTTATCTCCGTGCAAAGGTTGCGGGTTCAATCCCAGTGTTACAGAGGATAGGACAGACCAGGCCAGCTACACCAGACCAGACCAAGCCAGACTAGAGCAGACTGGGTTTTTATAGGACGACCTACAAAAAGTATTTCAGGAGGGGGACAAAAATTCCGATTGAAATAATCTACACAAAGGACTCAAAAGCATTAGAAGAGGTAGTGTGTATATATAAAAGACATTTAAAGAAAGAACAATGGACAGCCAAAGACTGATGGAATAAAATGGGATTATAAAAAACACAGTTAATCCAATAGCAAGAAAGAAAAACTGAAAAAGGGAACAAGAAAGAAATGAGTACAAAATAAAAAGCAAATTGGTAGATTTTAACCTAATCACATCAATAGTGACAATGCAACTTGTCCGAGGACCCTAATTAAAGGGTAAAATCAAACTGAATAAAGAATACAAAACCAGCAGTGTGTTATCTATAAGAAACTTGTTTTAAATAAAGCACATATAGATTAAAAGTAAAAAGACAGAAAAGAGATATACCGTGCTTAACATTAATCAAAAGAAAACAAAGTAAATTTCGGACAGAGTAGATTTCTGAGCAGAGGACTACCAAGAATATGGAGGGCCATTTCACAATGACAAAGAGGTAATTAATTCATCAAGAAGTAGTGACTCTAAATGTTAATGTGCCTCATAACAGAGAAACAGATAAATCCACAGATTACAGCTGGACATCTCAACTCCTTTTCTCACAGTAAGTGGTCGAAGTAGACAAAAAAAAAATCAGAAGATTTGAACAACGCTGTCAGCCAGCTATCTCTCCCCTTCGAATTGCAAAGAGCAGCTACCCTGATAGCTTATGGAGGCTAGTAAGTACCTACTTAAATCTAAAAGAGAACATCAAGAATTACCAGAAAAGAGTGAAATTTTTGGTGGTTTAAATGTGCTGACAATTTTAGAAAAGCCATTCTTGAAATGACCAGCTTGAGCGGTAACCTTAAAAAAAAAACACCTACGTATTTGGCTAACAACTGATAGTCATTTTATAATGTACTAATAAGGACTCAACATGTTTCCAATAATCGAGAATAAATGCAGAACCAATTGAAAAGTAAATGAAGAACTTGTAAAACTCCATGTTTCATATAACTCTCCTAATTAAGGTTAATCCTCGACCAAATCAGAACTGGCTTCATAATTTTAATATAAAAAAGTAAATATATCTTCTTTCTGGTCTTACTGTATGAAATGTAACGCCAGTATAACATTTCCCTCTTTGAACTTTTAAATATTCTACATAGGCCTTTCCAGTTAGATATATTATCATTGCTTCCACAAACTAAACTTAGGAGAACTGACGTCTTTATCAAAGGCTTGATGCTTCTGACCTTCAGACCACAAATCACCTGGACTCATTCAATCCTAACTGTCCCCGCTCTCCGGAAGCTTCACAGGTCACCTGCTTGTAAAATAACGATTTTGTTGCTCTGGGATGTCAATTTAAATATAACTTCTGTGATTCTTAACTGACTTCAAGATGCTCTGCAAACATCACATTGAGTCAACTAACGAGGAATCTTTGGTCACCTGAACAACTTCTAAAGATTAAAATTCACAAAGAAAACTCCAAGTAGGACGGCAATTCGAGTGTGCGCTCTGTGGTGTCTTCTAACTCAGTAACGGGACACAAGGCTATGACATCTTAGGCTAAAGTTGAAAGTGTTCACTTGTCATCTAACTTTATGTAAGTGGGCATACAGAACATTAAAAATCAAAAGAGAAAGCTTATCCATCGAGCTGTCTCAAATCAGTTTTTGAGGAGAAAACTGGTCTTTGAGAACACCAAAAAATGATTCTGTCTCTTCAGTATCCAGGCTGATCAGCAAAAGCTGCTTATCTCCCCAGGGAGAACTCTCTTAGTTCCTGTAAGTACAACTTCTTGAGCTTTTGGGGTGAACTTTGTTATACTGTTGAATGATTTTTTTTTAAAAAAAGTTTATCATTTCTGAAGACTTCCTAATTACTGTTTCTTGCAGCTACACTTCAGTTACTGCCATCATCTCTTGCGTGCATGTATGTTGGCATAGCGGCAAGTCTCCTGGTACACCTATGATTCAGCCTCCACAAGCCTAGAGCTCCAGTTACAAATAATGAAGTGTTTATTAAGATGCAATTTACAACCAGATAATTTTCAGGGCCTTCCAGAGAGCCAACCAGTAGTGCTACTGAGTGAGGAGACTCTAAGGATCTGTACAAGATAGGTGTTGCATTCTCCATACCTTTAATTAACTCAACTCTCTTACAGGGGTTGCTGTTTACCCACCCAAAACACAGAACGAGCTTTGAATAAGCAGGAGAAGTTCAACATCCTGCCCAATTAGGTATGGGCAAATATGATTCAATCCCTCTACGAGTTCTCAGGGTAGACAGAAACATATTTGGGGATACTGTGCCAAGACTGGTACAAAAACTGCAAAAGTGCTTTGAAGATTATGTCACTAAGTATAAAACATTCTTGTTAATGGTGGTGATTTAAAAACACACTTTATAGAAGTCCTTAGAGACCCATCAGTGCCTTTAGTGTCCATAATAAGGCTCCTGCCCTCAGAATAGTCATTGACTAAATCATATTAATTAGTTTTATATTATATCCCAATAGGGGATTCCACTCAGACACTACTAATTACTACAAAAATTAGCCATTAGTCTTTTGCAGGTGGTTCCTACTCATTCTTCTGTCTTATGTAACAGCTCCAGCTATGACTTAGGCATCAGAAAACCTAGGCCTCAGAAGCAACAGTAGTAGACCAATGGTCTCAAAAAAGGCTGAGTTAGTCTCCCTGAGTACTATGGAGGCTACAGAGAACAGCTTCATGGGGAAGGCTTCCTCCCCAGGGCAGTCAAACAGCACCAGAAGACTGGAATTAGTATTTGTAACACTGTATTCCACTATAAAACACGTTGTAAAAGATGCTGACTGAAGGAACAATAATTAATTTTACAAGACTGAATGGAACTGGTCAGAGAAATTTAATACTCTGATTCTTTCCTTAGTTTTTACTATTACTGTGGCTGGTTATAGTTGGCAAACTGAAATGAACACAAACTTTTTTCAAATTATTCCTCCTGATCCCTTTGTAATTCAGTAAAAATATCCTCTGGGAAACCTCAATATAGCTTATGAAATATAACAAGTCATATTTCCAAATAGAGGTTGTACTTTCCACCAATATCTCCCATCCTACACGTTCATTGCCAAGGTCACCATGCCACTCCCCGTCAGGAAGTAGAATCTAGAGCTGGAAATGCAGCTCCGTGAAGGGCTCTGGCTTAGCCTGTGTGAGGCTCTGGATTTGATCCCAGGCACTTGGAAAATAAAAAGAAGGACTGAAGGAACAAAATAAGGGAGGGAGGAATGAAGGAATGAAGGAAGGTAGGGAAGAAGAAAGGAAAAGAAAAAGATGAAGCAATAAAAAAGATGGACCAGTAGAGTATGATGACTTTGTATGAACTGTGAGTGAGGTTACATCAATAACAAGACAACAGTTTCTCCTAAAACTTTCATTCTGGGGGAAGACAGTTATCAGGTAAGACATCCAACTACCCAGATGGCCATGTTAGAGAGGCTACTCGAGGCACTAGGGTCATCAGCCCCAGCTGACCCCAGCCTTCCAGCCACTCCTGCCACATCACCAGATTTGCGAGAGAAACCATGCTGGGTCCTCCATACCTGACCATCACCAGCAGATTGTCACTATGTGACCACAGTAATATCAAAGACAAGAAGCATTATCTACCCCACTTGTGGTAAAATTCCTAATTGGCAGAACTTGTGGGCATTTAAAAGGTTTGTTGCATTACCTTAATTAACTGTGGGTATTTTGTTATACAGCAATAGTAACTGGAACATAAACTAGTAAATCATTAGATAAATTTAAAGGTAAGAAACATACCACAGACTGATAGGTTTTGTCTGCAAAGTTAATCATAACAATGGCCAAATATTACACAACGTATCTTTATTGAGTTCTTTTATTTTACATGGCAATGTAATTATCTGTGTTGGATTTGTAAGAATCTCTCTTTATCCTTACTAGAATATAGTTAGATAAAACAAATCTGTAACCATGATTGTGCCACAAACATTTCACTTAATGCCAAATCTAATTACACATGGCAAGCCCACTAGTAACGAGAGGAGACTGTACTTCCAAATGTGGAAATAGTGCTTCAATAGCCTCCAGAAAACTCGCCTGAGACTTGCTCTGACTTGTAGAGTCTATCTTAAAGACAGTACACATGTCACCTTCTGGAAGGCTAGGAACACCGACAAATTTGGAGATCTTAGAATTAGAGGATATCTCCTTAGTTACAAGCACTACAGGCAAAAATCAGTAGAGGCACCTTGGATGGGTTTTGGTTCTTGGCCATACAATGTATGAACTCTAACAAAGAGATTTCTGTAAATAAAAACAGAAGTGATTTAAGAATATAACTCTAAGAACTATATTAACTCTGTAATCCTAAAACCACATGGTTCCAGTATCATTAAACATAAAACAAGGTCTTCAGGTGCTCACTACTGCCTTTTGTAGATCATGTAAAGCAAACAGGTGAAATAATAGGGTGCCGTAATAATACTAAAATACACCTGAAAATTGTGAAGCAAACTGATTTGGTCAAAGCTGCGTCTTAGCTGATCACAAGTAGGGAGTGAACAAGCTTTGTCTTGTTCTCTGTTGACTACAACAGGAATTACATTTGTTAAAGCTTTGCATATCAAGAAATGAAGCTGTCGATTTAAGAGCCATCCTAAAGCTTTGTGTCCTAAGATAAACTAAAAAAAAAGAGAAACATCACCATTTGTTTGCTTTTAATCAAAGCTGATTAAAGTGCACCCAATCAGAATTAGCGACTGCCACATAATAATGTGAATGGTAAATATCACTGTCTCTGTTCTGTGAGCCAACAGGTTGTTCTGTTAGCTGCTGTCTTCTGTGTTGCACTTTATTGTGGATAAAGTCAGCTCAGAATTCCAAAATTAGGTTGGAGGTTTTCTCTTTGACAAATCAAAATCGGCAAAATAAAAATGCTTAATAAATAATCCCGTCTGACAATGATAATAACGTAAGCTTTTTACATGTGCTGTAACTTTTGGCTTGTCTTCATTTACTCGTGAGCTGTCACTTCACCACAGTAGCCAGCCCCGATGGAGCCACTGCTGATGGAACCCTTAGCTCCCTGTTAAACTGTCTACGCTCACTTTTTAAATTTTCGGAAGAACTTTGGCTTTGATGAGTCAGCCGCCCTCAACATTCACAAACATTTCTAACGGCATAAAATATCCAAGTTTGCATGAAGACGGGAGAGACAGGAGGCGAAAGGAACCAGGAGGAGCCTCCCGCCCTTTCATCCGTGGCTAGGAGGCTTCTTCTTCATTCTCTTTTCTCCTTTTCTTCTTTCAGCCTGACAGGTACAGGAGGGATAAATTCATCCGCCAGAGTGAGCTTATGCACTGCACGAGAAGAGACAAGTTAGCTTTGTTAAACTAACTTGTGTGGGGCTAGAGGAACGGCTCAGCAGTTAAAGCACTTGCCTAGCAAAGGCTAAAACAATGCTTCTATTCCCCAGCACCACAGAAATAGGGCATGGTGGCGGCACGCCTCAGAATCCTAGCACTTAGGAGGCTGAGACAGGAGGATTGCCATGAGACCCAGGCGAGCCTGGGCCCCACAGCCTGGGCTAGAGTGAGACTGTGTCTCTAATAAAATAAAATAACATGTGTGATTTGTGGTTCCTGTTTGAACTCTAATAAACAATCAGTAACAGGAGTGATTCTAAGAAGGCAATCTCAAAGGAATTCTGTACTGGTTTGTGTTCTTAGGCCAAAACACAGTACTAAGTTCCTCCACAGTGAGATGCTAGTGCCCCACACGAAGCAAAAAGAATTATCATGATAACCAACTCAATCCTGGCTTCTTACTGCAATGAAGTAGCTTCTGAAGCCTTAAGGGAGAGTGACAGCATGTCTGAGTTTGGCAGGACGAAGTGCACACAGGCTGGCGCGCACTCTGGATTCGCAACACACTGGAAGATGTAAGGAGAATCACAGGGCCAAGTCATCAAGCTTTCAGTTCACATTCAATGTGAGAAACCTAGACAGTATCTATGGTAGCCTTAACAAAAACATCTTGTATCTTATAGTCACGGCGTTCACCTTGCTAACAACAGATGTACACGTGTTCAAAGTCAGAGAATTACAACGTAAGCTGAATCTTGGGACCCACCATGGCCCCTGCACAAAAGTGCAACACTGAATGGGACCGGGAGTGACCATGGGCCTTCTGGGTGGCCTCAGGGGAAGCTGAGAAGCCCAGCTCTCTTGGAAGCACAAATACAGCCTGCTCACCGTGCCTCCAAGGAGATTAGTCCTCCCTGCATGGGATGCTATAATCACGCTGCCCTCACAGGAGGGCGGGTGGCTTTCTTGTAACGCCAACTCACCCATCCCTGACTGGCACCTGTAAGGGTCAGATCACAGAACTCTCTGGGGAACAAGCACACAGCCTGACCAATAAATTAATAGCTTATGTGCAAAAAATAATTATAAAACTTGCCACTTTGTATTGCAAGAAAGAAAAGATGTGTGCGAATGATTTCCATGAGCATCAGACCAACAGAATCTAACAAAGAAATGTGCGGGATTGTCTTATATGTCTCATTTACCAGAGAATTCAGGCTTGGAAGGGGCTCCAGTAGTTGTTAACCTGACACCAGGAACCACAACTTCCCTCATGACAGACAGAGGCAGGAATCCAAAGGCGCATCTGGAGTGGGTGTGTCAAATACAACTTGCATTACAATGTCCTCCCTCACCCCACTGCATCTCTAACAAGGCCCAGGGGACACTTCACCTTCCCTACTGGAGTGCCACTACAGTGCAACAGGTTACGATTCTGTTCATTTTATCTCCTGCCAATCCCAGAACTTATCGTGTTGACACAAAATAAAAACTTCTCTTCTTGTTTCTCTCTCTAACTCATTGTTCATTTTCTTTGCGGCACTTGGTGCAAACTGCAGTTACTTTTTTTTTTTTTTTGGTCAGTTTTTTTTGTTTGTTTGTTTGTTTTGATTTTGGCTTTGGACCCATTTGCTTTCACTGTCCCCTTTACCAGAACACAACATCATGAGAATAAGGACCACATCCAGCTTTTTCTTCACTGTATCTCAATCGCCCGGCATAGCACCCGGTACACAGAGACTCATCAAGATATGTTAAGGCAATAACCAAAGACACAGAGTTAGTCTGTCTCTGTCAATGTTAAATCGCAGTCCTTCCCTTCTCCTGTAGTAGATATGCGCACAAAGACATTATCTTCCCAAAGAGATAAATTACATCTCAGTTAAACATTTGTATTGATTTATAAATGCCCTGTGCATTTCTTTAGCTGATAACATGGTCTACGAATACCAGCTTGCCTATTAAATGTATATTATGCCCCCAAAAAATCTTTTTTTTCAGAATTTCCAACTTAGGAAACAAAATTCTTTTCAACAAAGGTTACTTCAGTATACTTACCATCTGTTCTTTCATGAAATGTTCTGTCTCCAGAACTGCATTTCTGCCAATAGTCCAATGTTACCTCCTATCACAAGTTAACCAAACTCTCAAATATCATTTTCATATCTTCTGACTTATCTGACAAATTGTGTACAGGCTGAACTATTTGCTAAAAGAGGGTCAGGAGGCATTTTTTTTTTTTTTACTTCTGCATCAAGTCAATGGTGAATTTACTAATATCACAGCGTTTCATAATTCAGTATTTCATTTAATCAAAAGTTTCTCCAAGGTAGCTTTACTTCTACCAACTAGCAATTGCTTTCACTCAAAGAGAATCGCTAGCTGGGTCCAGGGCACACCCCTGCACACGTCCCACGACACCGGGAGACTGAGGCAAGGACTACAAGCTTGAGGCTAGCCCGGACATCTTAGCAAGACTCTGTCTCAAAACAAAAGAACAAAAGGGAGCTGGACTTTAGCTTAGTGCCAAGGTTCTGAGTTCAACCCCTAACAACTTCCTCCAACAGAAAAGAACAAACTGCTACATAAATACATTCCTATAGCTTTAAGAGTTGTTATATGCATGATTACGAGTAGCCATGGGTAACACAGTAGTTAGATCTAGGCAGCATACTGTGTTCATATCCTATCTCAGGCTCATTAGTGACATAGCTTAATTCAAATTCACACGTAAGCAAAATTGCAAAACACTATGTCTTGGCCCTACGGGGTAGCATTTCAATAGTTGAAATCTTGAGTGCTAAAATTCTTAAATGTCAAAAGATCTGGCGAGTATCTGGATATGGTATGTTCAATTTTGTAAAGGTCTGCATTCTCGGCAAGTTTTACTTTTTTAATTAATATTTATTATTGGCAATTTCCAATAAAAACCAGCTTTGGGGGCTGGAAATGGAGCTCAGGGGTAGAACATCTGCTTAGCATACAGGAAGCCTGTATTCAATCCCTAATGCATGCGTGAGTGCACATGTACACACACACACACACACACACACACACACACACACACACACACACACACAGTCTTTTTTTACCTATGTGTAATTTGTCTAACAGGACAAGCTATGGTCTGGACAGAAATGACAACAAAAATACACCTTAGAAGGATATTGGAAGAAACAAAGGAAATGATACCCCTGAAAGAAAGAATGAATGATAAAGTGCTACATAAATGTTTGCAATTAAGTGAGAATGTTAACAATAAAACACAGAACACATCCTCTCTCATCTTAAGGACTTAGGACGATGTGTTAGGGAGCTTCTCTGAGAAATTAAAGCAAGAAACCATACGGATAAAGATGCACTGCAACCATTTAAATTTGCACCACGTATAAATCAGCTCGGCTATCAATCCTCTGCATGGGGCTCTAAGGCCTTGTCTTTGAGACCGGATCTTCAGATTGGAATTTCATAGCTTTCCTGGCATGTACTCTACCCATGTGCCATTTACAAAGGAGGTTTCAGTTCTTTTAAAGTATGTAAGAAATTGCAACATGTAACAATCAGAGAGCACGTTTCTCCTTGTTGTTTTGTGGGCTTCCCTAGATTTCACATTTGTCTTGGTCACCCCTAATTCAACAGTAAATTTCTAAAAGAACGTATTTTTCTCATTTTTTTCCTTTTTCCTCAAAACACTCAATATAATTTTTACAGAAAGAACTCCTACTTCAAACTAATATTTTGTCATTATACAAAATAACAACTGTATCCAGCATAAGTTTGGGAACAAACACACTGACTCCTTAACAAGTACACAACTCAACTTGCACAAGTATACAGACATCATACAAAGAGACTGTCAGCTGCAGGTAGTCCGCACCTGGAGGTACCAGTCTCGTGTTTTACCAGAAAGTGAAGAGCGCTGACTTATTCGTTTGGCTACGGAAATCTCTACCATGTTATAATTCAGGTCTTAGGCACAGCTAACAAGAAGAAAGTGCAAGAGTTTCCTTGTCGCATGTGCACCTGTACCTCTTGTATCTGTTCTCAATCACATGTTATGCATTCAGAAATGCAGAGAGCGAAGCGTAAAAAAAAATTCAAGAATACTGAAATGAAGTGTCTTAGTTACTTTTCCGTTGCTGTGACTCAATACCCATCATTCACAAATTTAGGGAAGGAAAGGTTTATTTTAGCTCACAGTTTCAGAAGGTCACAGTCCATTCAGGGGCGGCCAGCAGCAATCAAAGTACATGGCAGAGACAGAGGTGAAGGCAGCTCCTTGACATTAGACGGGAAGCCGAGTCAAGTTGAGACTCATCCTCCCACGAAGGCAGGAAGCAGCTTATAGATTCTTTCAGGTCTCATCCCAGTGATGAGCCCCTCCTGTATCCAGGTGCGGAAAGTACGGTAGGCCCCTACTACCTGCTTATAATCCAACTTACATGCCTGTAATCTAATCTATATGCCTTATATTCCAGATTAGGCCCCAATCTCATACCAGCAAATGGTTCTATAGAGAATCTATAACATTCAAATACATGAGACTTTTGGGAAACATTCCAGATCCAAACCACAGTACAAAACAACAACAACAACAACAAAAAATCAGGTAAGTCAATACAATGTGATACATATCAGATATCTTGACTCCTAACTATAGAATTGAATCAGTAAAAGACATTTTTAGCAAATTATTACAGCCTAAAATAATTTCACAAACTTATTGTGAAAGATCAATAAAAAATTTCAAAGAAAAAAATAACTTAAAAGACGGCCCATCTTTTAAAACATGCCATTAATAGTGTGAGAAAAAGTTTATTGAATCCCATCTGTTGAATATACTAAACTTTGTTACTTTTTTTTTTTTTGTAGACACAGGGTGATGAATGTGATAACTTACTTATCTCGCTGGAGACCTGATTCAGCTTATCCTGTGACCTGCTGACGAGGACAATCTTCATTCCACGCTTTGCTAACTGAAAACAAAAGGCACTGTAATCACACCTGTGCACTTCATTTTAAAACAAAAATTAAGATATACACTCATTTTAAGAAAATCTGACCAGATAATAATTTTTAAAAATCAAACGTAACAAACAGGCAATCTAAAATGGCTTTACAAAAAGAATTCCATGACAGGTGACCTTTCTAAATCAAGTGTTTAAATCTCAAAGGGTTTTGGAAGGATAGTGACTTACTTTTCATATTAGACTGTGTATATCATTTAGGTCTTAAAAACTGTTAAATTTCTAGTATTTCTCTAATTTAAAATTTGGCTTTAAAAATGTTTTGTTGCACATAAAACAAAGATCAGAGCACGAGCAAACACACACATATACCCTACAGCTAAAATGTTATCTATACTTAAAAATACAGTCCACTTTAAAATTTGGGGGACATGATACTTTATTGATAACCAAGGCAAACTAAACTAGATAACTGAATAATAAAGAATCTTCTAAGACGCACCTTTTATGCACCTGTCCAACACTGTATAAATGTTACATAGAATAAAAAAAAGTTACTACTCCAGAGACACGAAAATATACTAATATCCACACAACTTCTTCGTGAACTATTTCAGACAATTTATAAGTGAGCAATAAATTAGGTTCTATGAACTATAAGTGATTTGGTAAGTTAACAATCCAACCTAAATCCTAAAGTCAGTTCTTACTAAGTAGTGAGTAATATTACAAATGAAGCTACTATAGAAGGACACTGTTTATAAAAACAACAAGGGCTGGTAATTGACTAAATTAATCTGCTATAAAACTACTGAAGGATACATTAGCTCATATTGATAACTTAAAAAGAGAAAAGAGTAGGAGGGACAAGGAGAAGCCCTAGCTTACAAAAGAATAAAAAAACACAATCTAATAAATGTTGAAAATCATTTTTAGACACCATGGTAATAACTAATTTTGCCAAAAAACTGTTCATGAATCTTAAAACCGAAGCAAAAGATTGTGAAGAAACACACTTACTGTCTCAAAGCATCATCCACACATTCTTTATTGATTACCTCTACAATGAAGAACTGTAATACACAGCATTATAAATTTTACATTAGCATAATCAATAGTGAAACACTGACTTCCTGTGCCTCCTGACAAGACTGACCCAAAAGGATAAATAGCACTTATTAGCATTCCTGATTTAAAAAAATATTTATCCTGAGTCTAATCATGAGGAAACCATTAAACTCAAAACAAAAAAAGAAAAGGCAAGGAACTCTTCAAGGTTACAAAGAGGCATGACACCAAACAGGGCACACATAGTCTTTAACCAGACCCTGGGAACCATGGAAGAGCTGTAACGAATGCCGGTGCGATTACTGGGAAACTTGCACACGTACTGTGGCATATACCATGGCGTGAGCAATGTACTGCGTTATGAGGAGGAACGTCTTAGTTCTTAGAAGGTTCATCCTGTAATACTTGGCAATGAACTGCTCTGGCATCTACAACTAACTTCTAACATATGATGCTATGATGCCTGTAACCTACAACAATAATTTATTACTGTTTTTTCGTCCAGCAAAATGATAACAATGTAATTTAGATGTGATAAAATATTAACTTGGTGGATTCAGGTGAAAGGTATATGAGTGTTTATTGCATCATTCTTTCAACTTTTCTGTTTTAATATTCTTCAAAGTAAAACACTGAAAAGGCAATTGATTTAAAAAAAAAACCCTCTCGTAAGGAAAATGAGAAATCAACGCATCTGCCAAGATCTTCACCTTGGGCAACACTTTTGCAAGGCCCAGGACAGGGAAACTTCCCTGGAGAGCACTGCCATGGGGTAACTGGGAAACCTGCGTATGTGCTTTAGGTTACAGTACAGTGTGCTCTTCAAACTAGTATGCTTTCTTGGCCTGTACTTGCCCAAACCTGTCAATATCTGTGAGTCAATTGTGAAAACACTGCCGTGGACTACCCTGGAAATGTGACTGCCTGTGACACTTTGTATCTTTCAGAAAACAATGCAGAATGACTGACTCTAAGAACTGTGAGAACTGTCCACGATTACAAGATATAAAATAAAATTAAACCAAGTTTCTCACTATTTCAACTAACCAGCACTGACCGCCTGATATTTACTTTGCGTAGATATTTGCCTTAAAAATTTTAAGTACACAAACAGTATTTCTGGCAAGGCAGAAAAAAAGAACATCACTATACTGTGCAACATTACATTTATGTTTTTAGCTTCAAAAGTACTGTAGATCATTCCATACTTGTTCTTACAAAAATACATAACAAAGGTCTTGCTAAAGTACCTACCTCTTCTGCATACGATTTTCCAATCCCATCAGTACTGCCTGTGACAACTGAGAAAGGAAAAGTATAGTTTAGTTTAAGAACTTCAATAAGAAATTGCTCATTATTAAAACTCACCAACTATGCACATAAAGACCCACACAAGACTTTGATATTATAAGAGAGCTGGGGGTGCAGCCGAGTGGTGGAACGCACAGCTTGTGCAGGAGGTCATGGATTCCACTCCCAGCATCAAAAAGAAAAAAAATCAACTAAGAAAACAATACCACGGTTTAAGTGTAGGGCTGAATATTCACCATGACACCTCAAATCAGAAAGAGTACCACAGCGAGTGTGAACAAGGACACAAAGCAGCTGAAGTTCTCCCACTTTGCTGGTGGTACTGTAAGTCAACACAACTATTTGGGGAAAACTCTTTGAAAAATATGTCAAGAACTAAAAATATGCCTACCCTTTACCCCAGCTAGTCCCTAGAGACAGGGCTGAATTATGTATACCAAAACAGGCTCATAGGAGTTTTACTTAAGCATGGTAGGTAAACATGACGAACTACTAACCTTCAGGTCAACGAGTATGTAAACTGAGGTACAGTCAAATAATACACAGCAATAAAAAAGAATTTCCCACATGAACAAAATATGAGTATCCGAGACATCATGCTGAGTGAAATACATGACATACACGTGTACAAATGTTGATTTATGATGTTCAAGAAAAGGCAAAAAAAGTAATCCATGGTGATGGAAATCAGATCACTGGTTTTCTCTGGGTTGTTGACAGAGAAGGGATATAAGGAACACTTCTGCAATGCACAAAACAGTTTTTACCTTGCATATTTACGTGTGTGTGTGTGTGTGTGTGTGAAATTCATTGGGCTATGCACTGAAGTACACACTGTATATATCTTAATTATTTTTTAAAAATTAGGATAGTGAAAAGAAGCTGAATAAACTTCAGTATCTCTATGGGAAGCACATTTTTCTTACAATCTCAAACACTTTCCATAGCTAGAACACTTGGGAGTGTTAATGGGTCAGGCTGCACCATTGTGTCTTAGCTCTGGAATACTTAAATACTGTTTGTTACAGGTTCAGGGCACATGTGCCTGCTTCAAAAGATTAGAGATGTTCCCAGATGCTCCTCTAAATGAGTTTTTCCAAAATATCTACAGATTATGGAAAACAAGTTACAACCTGGAGAATTTTCTTATATTTGTCTTGAAATCATTTCACACTACACTGGCCCCGATTTTCCTGTTCAGGAACATGGCAAACACGTCCATATTCTCCCAGCCACCTGTCATCATTCCACAGATGCACAAGGTCCAGCTCAGCCACCATCTTTTCAGATTTGAAAAGATCTTTTTAGAATAAAAAAGCCAAAGCCAGACATGGTGGCTGGCATACACCTATAATCCTAGCACTAGGGAGACTGACACAGGGAGAAGGCAAAACCAAGGCCAGCCTAAGGTATACAGTGAGTTCCAGTCCAGCACAATGGACTACAGAGCAGCATCAAAATACCCGGATAACAAATCTCCACGTTCTCACGGCCCAACTTCACCAACAATTTGAAATTAATCTGAATCTACATCCCACCTGCCTCCTCTCACACTGATTATTTTGGAGTGAATCTCAATCCTTTTACTTCACCCATAAATATTTCACTACATACCTGCCATCAAAAATAATCAGTCATTATCATATCCCTAAAATTACAAATAGTAATTTCTTGATATCAAATATCCAACTGGTGTAAATATCCCTGAAATGTTCCAAAAACACTTATGACAACTCATGTCAATCAGGATTCAATAAATTACATCCTCCTTATGGGTTAACATTATTTACTGAATCCAAATCTAGGTTCTACCTACACAGTTCCCTCTCCCGTCTCCCTTGTCTCCCCCCTCATCTCCTCCACTCCCCCCTCCCAGGTCCTTTCCATCTGTCTCCAATTCAACTAATTTTTGAAACACTGAGTCAGTCTGCTTTTTCAGCCCGGCTTTCTGCTAACTGCATCCACTGGTGGGATTTAACACAGTCCTCTCTCCTCTAGCAGCTAGATATTGATATGTGATCAAATTCAAGGTTAATGTTTAGGTAAGCATGCTTTGCAAGTGACACTGCATACTCACCAAGGTGACATGCCTGGTCATCACTTTATTAGCAGCCACTGGTGATCACTGCTGAGATCCGTTACTGCATTGGGAGTTGCAAAATGGTGGCATTTGAACTCAATCATTCATCTTTTCCTATTACCCAGACTATTTCCATATGAAACTCATTCATCACTGATTGGGTACCATGACACATAGTTTGTTTAAGAACAAAGGATCCATTTTTGAGGTTTTTCAGCTTTATCAATTGTCCAAAGAAACTGGTTTTCTGGCCTTTTCCAAGGGTAACTCATGTGTTTCTACCTTTATAGTTTTGCTTGCAAGAATAGTAACTCAAAGATTTAGACACGTGTTGCAGAACCTAGTTACACGATGTCAAGGATCTTGTGAAGGCTCCTCCACTCCCAAGATCAATGTCATTGTGCCTTTTTGTAATTTTTCATCTCCTAAGTAAGTGTTTCTGGTGACACTGGAATGCAAATTTCATACCGTATTTTGTTACTGATGCACCAATATTTCACAAGTGAAGAATAAACACATACTGATTTCAATTCTCTCCTCTCTGCTAGAGTTTTCTGCTCTCAAGACTCTCCCTTCTTTCAAAGCCCCTCTCTCTCTCTCTCTCTCTCTCTCTCTCTCTCTCTCTCTCTCTCTGAAACAGGGTCTCAATCTGTAGCTCAGGCTGCTCCTAAACTCATTATGCAGCCCAGGCTGGCCTCAAACTCACAGCAATCCTCCTGCCTCAGCCTCCCAAGTGCTGGGATTATAGACATGCACTACCATGCCTGGCTTATGTGATACTCAAGAATTGAACTCAGGGCCCTGCGCTTGCTAGGCAGTGCCCTAACCAATGTGCTGTTCCTCTAGGCCCTCAAAGCCTTTTTCAATCTTCTCCAACTCCTCTGTTCTCAAGCTAAAAGAAGCCCTTCTCTTTTCTCAACTTCCTAAAGCACTTTACATACTCTTTCATCTTACAGTGCTTTACCACACTCCACTCTGAGTTGTATTTCCTTACATCTACATGGCTCTCCTCTTCAATCAGATCGTAAGCTTCATGCCCCATGATATGCACAAGGTAGGTTCTCAGAGACACTTGCCAAATGCATGAATCATGCTCAACTGCTGCTCATCTTTTACAGTGCAAACACAAAACAATTTACTGAGAATCCGGCTTCTCAAAGGTCTTCACTTTCTTTCCTTCTTTCCTTCTGTCCTTTCTCTCTCTTCCTCTCTATCTCTCTCTCTCTTTCTTTGAGACAGGGTCTCATTCTGTAGCCCAGGCTGGTCCTAAGGTCTTCAGTTTCTAATTCCAATGCGTCACACTCTCCTACACTAAACATTCGGCGACTGACTGACTTACAAAGCCTTGCATATCTTAACTATTCTGTTTATGATAGATGAAGGAAGCAAATCAAATGTATAATAACAGCACAAGTTTTTTAACGATAATACATTACAAGAGAATCTAGATGTGTGTGTGTGTTTTACAAAACTCAACTGATTTCAGTAACTTTTAACTTTTACAAGGTAACAATGTGATTCTCACTATGAAGATAATACTGTATTGCTTGGGGGTTAAGACTTCCTCACTAAGTTTGTTCACTCATGTATACATTCATTCATTCACTCATTCATTCGTTGAAACAGGGTCTCACTCTGTAATCCAGGCTGGCTCTGAACACTATGTAGACCCAGCGTCTTGAGTGCTGGGATTACAGGTGGGTGCCGCTACGTCTGGCTTATGTGGTATGGGGAACTGAAACAATGGTCTTGCACTTGCTAGGCAAGCACTCTAATTGCTGAGGTATGTCCCCAGCACCATTAAGTTTTAAAAGCCAACTAAAGCATAACACACACACACACACACACACACACACACACACGCACGCACACACGCGCGTGCACACACACACACGCACACACACAAACACACTCATCGATGGAGTACCTAAGATCATTTTTCAATTTAGTTTTGGGAAATACTGATCTAAGCACTACTACCCTGATAGGCCAATTTACAATGAAAATCAAATAAAACAAATATGATTTCCAAATTGTCCAAGTTATACAAATTGTGTATTTTTGTGGTTTCTTAAAATGATAAAGTAAAAGCACTTATAGCAGTACTGAAAAGAGGGTGAAATGTGCAAAAACTACACTTAGGACTCACCCTTCATGTTTCAATGCATACCTGCCCACAGCTTGCTACTGCCTTCCTCCTCAGTCACCTCCTCTTTCTCCCTCCCTTCCTCCTTTCCTTTCTTCTTCTAGCCTAGCATATTGTAGGCCTGGAATTTTTATTTCCTGCAATCTCCATTTTCCAACTTCCAAAGCATCCAGGTGTTGTTATGTGATTAAATTCTGGAAAAAAGTCGCAAGCAGTGTTGTGAAGGACTTTGAAGAGTTGCTTAAAGGCTGGTGACTGCAGAGAGGTTCCTTTTTGCCCTTCGTCTGGCCAATTCAAAAGTGAAAGCTGTAGCTCCTGCAATCTTTTGAACTATGAAGTAGCCTTGAGGGTAGAAGCTTTAGAGGAATCAAGAACCCTGGTGATACCACTGAATTAATAGGCCATTTTTTTCAGGGACAGCACAAATGGAGTTTTTTTAAGCCAATATTTCTCTTTTTCTTTAACTATCACAGAGAATCAAATATGCATAAAAGGACTTTTCCCCATTTTATTGATATGTATGCGTGCAAAATTTAAGGTCTACAATGGAGTTGAGCATTTTGTGCACATACGTATCCTCCCAAGGTCACAAGGGCTTTCCCACTCTCTATCTGACCCTCTCCCCACCCTCCTCTCCCTCCCTTCTCCCCCACTCTACCCTGCTATTTCACTTTGTTTTTCACTTTCAGTTCCATAATAGTTGTGATCTGGGTCTCTCATATCAGAGCAACCATTAGATGTTTCCCCTTCTGCTTCTGACTTACTTCACTAGGCATGATGTTCTCAAGCTTTAGTCTTTAAAATAGGTAAAAAATAAACTTCTATTTTATTAAAGTCACTATTATTATAGGGCCATAAAAGCAAGAATAACATCAATAAAGTAAATAATGAACACAAAATATTGAGTTTTCATATCGTTATAGGTCTATGTTTGCTGAAGGTACTTCACTGATAGCTAACCCTCACCTCTTGCTCCAGTCTAAGCTGTTATCCTCCATATGAGGTCTTGCACAATGCAGCTTCCAGTCCTTTCTCAATCCATCCTATACGCAGCTAAGAATCTCCTTTCTCACTCCTTTGCCAAGAAGTGATAACGTTTCCCTATTGCCAATTACATAAAATCCAGAAGATCAGTCCACTCCCTTCCTCCCTGCCACCACCTGGCACTCCCACCCTCTTCCACAGGAACTAGTGCAGTCTTCTGAAGCACTGGCCCATTCTTACTCCTCTGCGTCACACTCTCCACAGGGTCACCAAAGAGAGCACTCTAAGTGCAACCTGAACCCCACTTCCCTGCTGAAGACCTGCCAACAGCTTCCCACTGCCCAAAGGGCATCTCCACAAGGTCTTCTCTGGGCTGACCTCACTTCCCACCACTTACTGCCTCTCGGTCACGCTAAAATGGCCTCGGTTCCTCTAAGACAGCATGTTCTCACTTCACAAACATTGTTCCCTGCACCCCCAATATAACACTCTTCGGTTTGAAAGTGCTCGTTCCAAAATTTGGGCTCTGAAACACTATGATCAACATGGTCATAGGAAAGGGCAGGGCATTTAAGAGATGCACAGTCTGTGAGTATCCTCCTCTTGTGCCTGAATTATCAAGCCACGCTCCTCCTGTCCCCCAGGTTTTCCCTTGATCATCTTTCCCATCAGTCCTTCCTTGACTGCTAGACGAACTCTGAATCGCACAGTTCTCTACCCAATATTCCTCTGTATTCCTTCACAGGGGCAGGCTCTGTCTGGGTCACCACAGTCGGACTGCTACAGCAGTGCCAAGTAAAGGGAAGATACTGAGGTTTTTCTGAATGAACGGATGAGTCAATGAATGAAAGAAAATTGTGAATGAAAAATTCGCCTCTTACCATGCTATCCACCAATTTATACACTCCTTATTTACAAGTAACACATGACTCCATATACTCTCAACATTAAGCCAAAATCAATGACCTAACATGAGGTCTTCAAGAGATTAAAGAGGTAACTTTACCTTGTCGATGATGATCCCACAGATACACACTTTCAAAGTATTCTGTGGATGTCCTTGAAACAAAGTAACTGTCAACGCTAAAGAGAATCACATCAGTCATAATGTGGTAGGGTGGATATGAAGTAAACTAGTCTACAACAGGATTCGGGAAACTGGAGATTAACCATAGTGGCTCATCAGAGGATGCTAAATGAGCCAATAGTGAGAGTTCACTGTCCCTCTTCCTAAGGTCTGCTTCTTCAATTAATGCTGAGAGTCCTCAGATCCCATTTTGGAGGAACTGGGTAAATTTAGGAATCTTTCAATAGTACACAGACAGTTACAGCTACCACCCATAACCCTCTGGGCTGAGGAGGTGGGAGGAAAGAAGGGAAAGGAGAGTCTAAAAAGACGGATGTCTCCCCAGATAAATATAACACCAGAACCCACATTTGCAAGCCTTTGAGAAGATGGGAACTGACAATTACAGAGAATATCCCAACTTGGCATCTCCAAGTGTCTAGCTTGTTACAGATTATATAAAACACTGGCAACAGACCAGAGCTCCACTTCCAGATTTTATACAGTCAACAAAAATACTTTGGTTTGTATAGGTTAAAAATATTCTACTCTTTTTGTCCTCAACTTGCCAGGAACAGATATTTTTAGTAAGAACCCAATCAACCCTATCAAAATCAAACATCAAAAATAGACTAGAGGAACAGCCGCAGCAAACACGCTATTTTTAGCTCCTCTGTCTAGTCCCTGCCACTAGCCTCCAAATCTGACTGCAGAATCCATGCATGAGAGCTTAGTTATTCCAAGCAGGTTCCTCCTTGTGACCTCTTTTTTTTATTCCTAAATACCTGAATGCGGAAAACACTCGATTGATTAAAGATTAATACTGCTGCAAATCATGACAGCTGCCTTTCCTCTAAGTGCTGGGGGGAGGGAGAAATAGAAAAATGACAGGAAGCATGCATCTGTGTTCCTCTTGGGGATCTATTACATGGAAGGAAAATTGCTATTTCAATTCCCTTTTGTTGCTAAAAATAGCAGTCTCGATTGATTCAGGCAAACAGTCCACAGGCTTAGTGGTGCTGAATTTAGACACCACCGAAGTCCCTGGGAGCCAGTGCTAACGTCGCCCAACACACGCCAGCTCGTATTTAACAAAGAACAAAGAAGAGAGGCGTGCAGGGTGCAAGTTCATAAAACAGCAGCAACTTCCTGCATTCCTATTAGCAGCAGCAGAGAGAGTGACGCAAAATATATAAAAGGCAACTAAACAACTTGTTCTCCTAATATGTCGATAAATAAACTGAAGGAAAAGGTAAGTTTATGCGTAAACCCAAATGCGGACATCTCCCAGAACTTCGTGGTCGGAAGAGAATGCCCAGTTTATGAGTGCTGTATCACGGTCAAGAGACCCCTTCCTCTTGTGCAGGCCTTCCAGGATCTGCTGAGCAGCCTTCTCCTACCCTGTAGCCCACCCACTTCCTGACCCAACCAGAAACTGTAGTGTAGACACTTACAGCTTACCACTCCAAAAACCTAACAGATAAGAAGCAAGCCAAACAAACACCCAAAGCCACTGTGGGCTCATGACAGAGGCCAAGAAGAAACTGACAAGCAGGATCTGCTCAAGGCAGTGAATCCCCTGGGTCGTCTTCCAGGCAAAGGCCCTGTGACTCCTTCTGGTGGCACCATAACCCAAAAATACCTGCTGCTGGATTTTTTTTTCACTTGGTTTACTGAAAACCTTTCCAATAATGATTCCTTTGGGTTAGTAACACATCCTTTTAAAATATGCAAACCCTTGCGTAAGAATTTCAAGGCTATCAACCCTCAGGCTAGAGCATGACTAGGCAGACCCAAATTGCTTTTGCAGCTTTCACTGGGACCATTCAAAATGTGAGGGTGCAGTGGGAGGGGCCTCAGGAGAGGGAGGATTCCGAATGGCAACAATGAGTGGCCGCTTCTGTGCCAGCAGCCACACAGATCCCAAAGCCGAGAGGTTTAGGCTCTGCCTGAGTTTCTTAGTAGAAGTGCAAGTCAAGAGTGGTTAGGAATACCGGTGCTAAAGTCAGACCATTGGTGTCCAAGTATAGTTCAAGTTCAAAGCCCAACCTCCATGGTCTTAGTAAGTTTTCTTGGTTGGATGTGGGGCTATTTGTTTGTTTGTTTGTTTTTTGGGGGGGTAAAGTGAGGATAATACTATCTGTCTCATTGAATCATTTTTAAAAATTCAATACAATAATGTTAATAACACTACCAACCATACTGGGTGTCGGTTTTAAATGGGACTACGTATCTAATATTCTTACTAAGAGGCCTGGATACAGTAGACCTCAGTAAATGTTAGCAATGAGACAAGAAATGCTGGACAGTGGAAGTGCTAGAAAGACAAGTGAAAGCTACAAAGGTCTGATCTGACACCAAAAGCAAAAGTAATGAAGGAAAAAACAGAAAACGTGGATTTTAAAATAAATTTTTCTTGTGCATCAAAGGACACTATCAGGGCTGTGTAAAGACAATCCATACAATGGGGAAAATTTGCAAATCATATCTAATAAAGGTCTGGTATCTAGAATATATAAAGAACTCCCACAACTCAACAACAAAAAGATGATCCTGTTTAAAAATGGGCAAAGGAATTGAATACTTATGTAAAGATATGCAAATGACCAGCCAGCCCATGGAAATAATATTCACTATCACTAGAAAAGTACAAATTCAAAGTACAGAGAAAGACTAGGCTCGCCATAATTTTCAAACAAATGGGACATAACAGGTGTTGGTTAAGACGATATGCTGAAAATGGTACAGCCTCTGAGGAGAACAGCTTAAAAGCTCCTCAAAAAGATACACGTAGAATTACTCGGCCATTCTGCTCCAGGTGCACCTAAGAGAAACAATACCAGGTATTGAAACAAAAGCTTATATGTGAATGTTTGTAGCAACACTACTGGCTATAGCCAAAAGCTAAAAACAACTCAAACGTCTGCCAGCTGATGGACAGATAAAAACCGGGACATATCCATACAATGGAGTATTATTCAGCCATACAAAGGGAATGAAAAACAGATATATGCTAAAATGGATGAACCTGACACATAAAAATTTCATGCTAGATTTTTAAAAAAGAGACTGGCACAAAATGCCACTGACTGCATAATTCTACTTATGAGGAATAACTAGAACAGGCAAATTCATAGGGAAAGAAGGCAGATTAGCGGTGTCAAGCGCTAGAGGAGAAAGATGTGAAATAACTGCCTTAACACACACAGTATCAGGGTATTTCCTTCCAGGGCAGTGGGAATATCTCAGAACTGGGCAGGGTGCCGGTAGTGCAACACCGTTAACATATGAGGTCCCCCAAATTGTACCGTTTGAAGTGCTTACCTGTTAATTTTACATAATGAGAATTGACTTCAACTTTTAAAAACCTCTTTACTAAACAAACATTAGTTGTTTTTTTTTTTTTACTAAAGGCCAGATCAGAAATGAAAATTGCTATATATCTCGCTGTGTCGTTCTTTAAACTGGAAGTAAAACTTCAATAACATTGTTCAATTTACATGATTTCATATCATCAAACCCAAGTCTGCATCGCTCCCATGGGTAGAAGGGCCTTTTCACAAGTATCTAGATTTATTAGTGGCTAACAAGTACCAGACACAACAGGAGACACTTTACGGACACTATCTTTTTTCCTGTCTCAGCACTATACGCAGTACAATCAGTAGCTATACTGACAACCCTATGAGGGCTGTAAATAATAAGACTTAATTTAGTATCTAATTTTACAGATGAAGAAACAGTATCGGAGAGGTTAAACGACTTGCCAATAGCCATATTATCCTAAATCTAGTCACTATAACGTGAACTTACTACCCAACAATGGAAAACTGCCTTATAAACTCGGAACTACCCAGCACAGTCAGATTTAGCAATACACCATGCATACACAAACACTCCACGGAGTCTCTTCCTCATTACTGTGATCATGCTGAATCTAATCGTATCTTTCACTATCCTCAACCAGCTTTTTAACTCTGGCCGATCTGCCAGGTGTTTCCCCAAATAGAACATGCCAGGGAGTCATCTCCGTGTTGTTTCCAAGTTCCCCCTCAAACTGAGAACAGAATTTCTTTACTCCCCACCTCCACCATCCACCTATTAGTAACCTGATCTTAGGCTTTAAGGATAACACGTATTAAATGCGACTGGCTCTTCGCTTTCTAGGATGTCAACGCCCTGGCTAATCATCCTACTACAGAAGATACATAATACGCACAAGTTCAAAATAACTGGAAGCAGGCAAGAATCAAGTTCTCTGACCTTCTGTCTGATTCCACTACTAACGATCAGCTAGACCACGACACACAGCAAGGAAAAATGGGGGGCTGATGATACGGTTATGAGATCCCATCTCTGAGGAGTTGTATAATCCAGGTTATATTTTCTTAAAATAATCTAGTTAACATTTAAATGACAATTGCCCAGTCTGTGTGTTTAAGTCCAACATAACTGATAAATATTCCTTCTGCTCTTATGAAGGATATTTACAATTAAAAAATGGCTACATTTAACATTACTTCAAAAATCCAAGCTGAAAGTTCTATAGCTCAAAGCAATAAAAATTACCTTTTGATGTACCTCAGGGTGGGACACATTTAACTGGAAAAGTAAATTAAATGTTTCCTTAGCGTATGAACGGTGTGCAATAACACCAGTAGGTAAATACTGTCTTCTACATAAGTGCCTTTGAAATCTACAACTCTAGCCTCAAAAATGTTGAGTTGTAATGAGACATATCTACTAATTCCAATAATTAATTTCTTTGCAAACATCTGACTTTACTCCAAGGTATATAAACATAGACAGAGGTTCTATTGTAGATTACTTGGCTTGTTTCAATCTAACTCATCCAGTTTAATATTTTAACAATATTCTTCAGGCAGAAGTAAGTAAACTCTTTTAAAAAAATAAAGACACCAAAGATTCTATACACTGTGTACTTCCCCCACTAAGAAACTATTTCTCCTTTTAAGCTACTATATTTCTCAAGGTCAAACTACAATACAGCTCTTTTTTGAGCCAGTTTCCTAGTAAATAACCACTTCTTTAAGCATTAAACTCTGCCCAAACGCATGCATTTTGATGGTGTGACCAAACAGGCCTCCCTATAATTTCAAGGACCTTCTTCCACCTAGAAGAAATCAAGTCAATCTACTTATTGTACCAACTCCTACCTGGCCCATACCTTCAAAACAGCCACCCCACAAGATAGTCTGATAGACAACTGATGATGCATATGCATCTTGAAATAAACATAATGGGGGCTGGAGGAATGGCTCAGTGGTTAAAGCGCTTGCTAGGCAAATGCTAAGTTAAGCACTAAGTACCCCAGTTCAAGTTCCCAGCACCACATAAGCTGAGCATAGTGGCGCACACCTGTAATTCCAGCACTAGGGAGGCTGAGACAGGAGGACTGCAGTGCCAACCTGGACTCCATATTGAGTGCAGGAGAAAGAAATGAACATGATGGCGCCAAGAACAAATCTGAGGAATAAAAGGCAAAGAGTTTATTTTCACCTAAGTTTTCTATTCTCATCTGTGAAGAGCCAAAACCATGGATGTTCAACCCAATCTTTTCTTGTCATAGAACATCTGGATGGTTATTCTACTTTCTAGGAAAAAGGAAAGGAAATTATGCTAAGTAACTTGACAAGTATCACACTTTTCACTCAATGAAATTCATTCCCAACTGGAGTGAAATCTAAATGACTCTGGACCAGTAATTAACACTTCTGAGCCTCAGTTTCAGTATCTTCCAAAATGTACTTAAAGGACTAAAGGGACAGACAAGATCCTATGATTCTATGACTATGATGAATATAAAATCATAGTAATGACTTCTCTTTCATCTTTAATTTCTGAAACAAAAACAAAGTACAGGGTGGAAGGGCAGGGGGCAGAGGAGCGGCTCACCCTGGCACCAGGAAGCAGAGAATGAAGGAAGGCCAGGGGGACAAGCAAGCACTCTTCCAGGTCACACTGCCGCGACCCACTACAAACAGCTTGTCCTCACTATACACTCAGCTACTAACCTTGCCAATGGACTACTGATGACTGTTACACCACCACAATACAATCACCTTCCAAACACATGAGGCGTTGGGGGACAACTGAGATCCACACCACAAAACCATGTATCCACAAGTTAGTCAGAGCTGTGATGTAAAATAATAAGATAAACTTGCAGCTGGCTCACCTTCGAAAACCATCAAGAGAGATCACTGGTATCTTAACCAAAGACTTTTTCTTTTTCAACTTTTCTTCCATAAACTTTAAGAAGAAAGGTAGAAAACTAGTTTCTATAAATGTTTTTCTTGTAGAGACCAGTGGAACAACTTTTCTGCTTGACATCCGAAGTCTGTTTTACTTGACTTCATGGACAAGTTACTGTGCCAGGTGCAGGGGTGAGATGGCGAGTGCCCAGAAGCACTACGGAGTCAAAGGCAGAATGTTTTCCTTCATCTAAGAACTTACCTCTTAAAAACAATTTCTGACAAAAGGCTGATCTAAAATGCAATCAGTCTTGGGCTGGAGGTGTAGCTTGGAGCCAGAGCTTGCCCAGTATGTACCATATCACGCATACTCAGCATTTCATAAACAAATGGCTAGCAACCTAGTATTCTGCTCAGCAACAGCATTTATTTACTTTTTTTAATTCCACCAAGGCACTGCAGGAACATGCAAGTTTCTAGCAAAAATTTCAAATGTAAATTATTTAATAAAATTTCACTCTCTGGACTAGAGATGGGAGAGAGAAAAAACAAGTTTACTGGAGCCTTAAGTTACGATGGTGTTGATTCCTGACCTACTCTCTTCCCTCACAAGTATGCTGGAACAATTAAAACTGCTGGCTACTTAATATTTCCAAAACACCTTCAGTTCCTCATAAGGTTATACACTGCTAACTGCTTATAAATTCAGTATGAGATTCAATTAGATGTATAGTAGCCCTTATTTTTTTTTATTTGGTCATTGATCCTTAAGAAAAGAAGGCACCAGAAGCACTTCTTTAAATATCGTGATTTCTGTGCCATACTAACTTGATAGTTTATTGCATTTCCATTTAGTTACTCAGAATGTATATGACCTTTAAAGATTTTGGTGTAGAGTAGCATTGCTTATAATAGCAAACCTGAAACCACTTAACACTAAGAGACTACTAAATTTTAACATATAAATATAAGACAAAAACAAGCATACACATATATATGGCATGACATATACAGTATAAAATTATGGAATATATACCAATCTATAGCATATCCATAACAATACCTAGCATATTATATGACATATCAATAGAATAAAACACAGCTATCAAAAATTATGGCACCTAAGAATAGCTATTGGTAGTGAATGTTGGCTATGACAGATGAATTAACAAATCAAAAAAAAAAAAACCTGTGTGAAGCAAAATTGACTATTTTTGTTACAATAATGTTTATTTCTCCAGAATACCTTTGGGATTTCTAATAACCATCACCTAATGGTGACCCAAAAGACACATACCAATAATCCAGCTCATACATAAACAAATCCTCAAAGGCAGTTGGAAGAAGTCTAGCAGTCAATTTTATTAAGAAAATATTTCTACATATATAGATGTAAGTATGTGCATGTGTTGAAAAAAAATTGCAAAGAACCTGAGAGGTCAAACATATACCAAAAACTTGGAAGCAGTTACCTCTAGGTAGAAGAATTTAAGTAATTTTAACTTTCTTCTTTTTACTTAATTGTGTTTTCTAATTTTTCTATAATGAGCAATGTGTTTCATCTGTAATATTTTTAAATTTAAAAATTTAAATGTCTTCATGTTTGAAGTTCAAATAAAATTATATTCTGAAAATGCTAACTTAGTACCAGAATAAGACATCTGTTTAATTCGTTTAGCATTTAAAGCCTGGAACAGAAAAGCACTCCCACTCAGGCTTTCCAGAAATGAAACAAACAAAAAGAACCAAACATACTCTTCCAGTTCTGGAGAAATGGGGAGAGAGGACACCCGTGCATATTTTGTCATCGTCTGTCTCTCTCTCAACGTGAGACCAAGAGGTAGATACTGAACAAGGGGGCAGGGAAAGGGACTGACCAAACACCAAAATTGACAGAAGGGTAAAGACAGGGCAAATGGTTTTTCTGCTGCTTTACCATAATATCAAGTATCTGGAAAAACAGAGCTATAAACTCAGCACTAGCAGGTAGTGCTTTGTTCTAGCAAAGAAATGTTTACTCAAAAAACGGGTTATATTCATGAATCCTTCCTATATTGAAGATTCCAGTAGACTCAGAGTTCATACAAAATTCTCTCTGAACTATGTCTTCCCTGCAGCTTTCCAAACTCCAGATCTTAGTGAAACGCAGCAAAGCCACTTGCAGTGAGTTAGCTAACACCATACGTGAGAATATTTTCTACTGAAAACAACAGGGCCTTTGTAATACTTATTCCTTCTGACAAAGGCCACTCAGTCTAACAAGGCCAACAGGGCCACACATTCAGTTTAAGCAAGATTCTTGGCCTACAAGAGGCCTTAGTACTATCTGTCATATGATTTCTAACTACACAATTGCCCCCTTCGCTACAAATGACAGTGACATTGTGTCATGACTAATCCTTAATATAAAGCATATTTTTGTAATTGACCTTTTATGTAATAACTGTGATCTCACATATACTGTGTAAATAAAATCTGTTCTTTGAATTTGTATGCAAAGCAAACCTCCCCAATTAACTTAATGGAAACCTTAAGAATCTTCTTGGAATGCAAATACTTCTCTCCTACACTTTATCTTTTTTTTGGATTTGAATTTTCTTATATCAACTTTTAAGAGGGAACTGCACCTGTATTCTGACAGACTGGCAGCTTCTAATTTGGGACAGAATGTGTATAAGAATTCAGACAGAATTTCAGTAGATAAAATATGTCATAACATTTGTTCTATAAGAGCAAAGAAGATCCACATGAATGTGTTTCATCTTGGGAATTCAGTCCATCTAAAAGGCAGTTTGGAAAGTGGGAAATTACACTTGCATGGCATAACCAAGTAAACACAAAGACACTGTGCATTAGCAAAGGATTCTAATGGTGCCTGTTGAGTAGGTATATGCTTGATCCTTAGTACAGGGAAGTCCCACTCTGAAATATAACAGAGCTCTGGACCAAATCACATCTAATGGTTAAAGTCAGAGCTGTGGTAAACAGGTTAACTGTATTCATATGAGTCATCTCATGCCTAAATCATGTCCTCAAAGTCTCCTTTCTTCCTTTACTCAGCTTTTGGGAGCCAATCTAGTATAGTGTACTTCTTTAGCATGACTCTCACTCACTTTACCCACTGGACCATGCAGTGAGATGTTATCTCTCTGGGAGCCTCTTTATTGACCTTTATCTTAGTTACTTCCTCATTGCTGGGGTACAAATACCTGACATCCACAACCTTAGGGAGGAAAGATGCATTTTACCTCACAGTTTCAGAAGATCACAGTCCACTCACAGCAGGCAGCTGAAAATGGTGGAATGGGCCATAGCCAGACCCAGACACAGAGATCCTCATGGAATAGCAGAACAGAGTTAAGTTTAGGAGGAAGGATGGAACCAGCACATACCCCTCCAGATCAAGGCCTAAGCACCTGCTCCTTCCAGCTAGGCCTCGCCTTTCAACAGTACACTGTATCCATACGTACATGAGGCTTTTGGGGAGCGCTACAGATCTAAACCACAACAACCTTAAAGACAAATATCCTGTTCCAAGTCACTTGGCTACCTCAACTCACCTGTAAAATGAGAACAGTAGCATTCAGAGCTTCACATATGGATATCAATTTCTTAGATTAGTTCCTGGCACACAATTAGCTTAAGTTTCAGCTACTAAGTTTTATTATCATTCTATTTTACTTATTTGGAACAATATTTGATATGTGAACACTAGATAGTGTTAGGTTATCAGAAAATTCATGGCACATTTTTCCATTTTCAAAGGTCATTTATTTATATAAAGACCAAAGACCAATCCATGATACATTGCCTGTTTTGTTCTACAACATTTTGCCATCTCTCATTGAGCTTCATAATTCTTGGTTCAGAGAGGGACCTGTTTTTACAAGCAATAAAACTGAACAAGGTACTGATTTACAGTCTCATCTGACTTAGGAGTTTTGAAGTGAGTGAAACAAGTGGGAAGTCTGATAGTGCAAGCTCAGATGAATATGGTGAGTGTAACACCACATCCCACCCAAACTCCAATAATCCTGGAAGGGCGATCAACCTCCTGTATGGTCTAACATTGTCATGATGGAACATAAGTACTTGAAGATTACCGAGCTCTAGATGTTTCTAAATAATTGACATGTTCAAACTGTTCTGTTGCTGACAGGACACATTCACATTAACTGGTTCCTTGGTAGGAGCTTGAAAAACACGACATCTTTAAAAATCCCACCACACTGAGAGCATAACCTTCCTCTGATGAATGTCTGCTTTCCATGTCATTTGAGGCGAATCATCAAATCTGGACCAAGTCCAACTGTGCACCACACTGTTATAAACAATCCACTTGTCATCACATTCAGTTACTTCAAGAAAGGACTGTTTTCCTCACATTTAACAAACATAGCAGATGTTTATATGCACTGTCACATGAACTCCTTTATTAGGAATCCAAATATCAAGCTTGCCTATATATCCCAGCTTCTTCAGGAGGTCACGAAGGCTTGAATGATGAATATTCAATCAATGTTTCTGCAATTTATCTTGTCATAAAACATCGGTTTCACTCTATCAATACCTTTACATTGCTGTCATCAACCTCAGTGATCTTCCCTGACTGAAGAGGGTCACTGAGATCGAAATGGCCAGTACAGGATTTCTTAAACCATTGTTGGCACTGATAATCTTGTAGGGCATTGCAACTGTAAACTACGCAACTTTTCACAAACTTACCGCGCATTCTTCCATTTACAGAAGTGAAACAGTAAAAATATGACGAAAACGCGGTTTGGTCTTCCATTTTGTTGTAAAATCTCTACCAAATCACTCATTTTTTTTTTTTTAGAATGAAGCTAAACCTGTCAGCTACCAAATCACACAGCAATAACACAGATGCCATTGACTGTATTATTCCAAAAATGAACTAGTGCCCCCATCTGTTGCAAAAAGTACGTCATGATTGCTAACTGTTATTCAAAGCAAAAATAATAACATTAAAAACTACTTAAGAAAATTTGCAAAAAACTTGGACCTTTGGCCCCTGGCTACTTAGTGGCTAATACAGCACCCTCACTCCAAGTCCACTTTGAGATGTTATCTCCGTCTTTCCTTACATTTCTTTCCCTGATGGGCCTTTCTCTCATCTAAGCCCTCCTGTACAAAGCTTTCCATCAAGCCTGTCCTCCAACAGAACCACTTAAATTTTATGTTGTGCTTTTCCCTTTCCTCCCAATTAAAATGTAAGTTCTATCTGGGTCAGCATACTCTCCTCTTATTAATAGGTGAATCCCCTGTGCCGAGAACAGTGCCACACATAGCAGATTATCAATAAACAATGTTGAATGATGAATATTCAGTATGACCTACTCTATTCTTTGTTGGAGAAATAAATCGTTATTTATTCAAGTCACCATAATTAAGAGTTCTGTAGTTATAGCTGGAAACAGTCCTGACTGTTAAAACATTCCTGTTATATTCACAGAACACTCACGAATATATACTATTACCCTGTTGTTGCTATCACTGTTAGGATGAGTTAACTTGCACTTAGGATACAATTACTAAGTTCTAGGCATGATGCTTAGTATTTTCAACACAATACATATCATACATACGTATCATCTTCTTTGATCTTTACAGTAATTTTTGAGGTACAAACCAATTTTATAGAAGAAGATGCTGGGATTCAGAAAACCCAATTGACTTGCCTACACAAGCCAACATAGCTAGAAAATGACCAACATAAGTCTTAAACTCCAATTTCTGGACCCTGTGCCCACGTCTAACCCTGAACCTATACCGCCATGTATGTGACACATCCACACATAGGTCTTTTCTTTTTAAAATAACTATAACCTCTGTAAGTCAGGCATCTTGTTTTCTAAGCTGTATCATCCATAAGAGCATCTGCCCTTAACCAGACTGTAAAAAAAAATTGCTACAGAAATAGGTAAGTGAACACCAAGCCTGTTTTGGAATTCTGGAATTTTATAAAAATTACACATGAATACACATTGCTAAGAAAAAAAACTACTTAGTGTGGAAGTGCCCTTGCTTGCTCTGGACTGCTGGGATTTCCCTACCACTGTTATCCTTTTTGTCACTTGAGCATCTGGAATCAAAATGCCAGTCTCTGCCATCCCCTGAATGTGTCTTCCCCAAACTCACACATCAAAATCCTCATCCCCGGTCACAGGACCAGGCCACAAGGACAGCTCACTAATGAGGCCACAGAGCGGTCCTATGCCTCCTCATGAGCACAAGAAGTTGCCATCCACGGACCAGGAAGCTGACCCTCACCAGACACAGAATGTGCCAATGCACTGATCTTGGATTTCACAGCCTCCAGAATGGGAAGAAACAAATTTAGTATTTTATTATGGCAGCTTAAGTGGGAAAAAACAGTCTCCTAACACATTAATAACTGACATTCTACATATCTGAAGATAACAGATTTATTTTCAACACAAGCCAGTAGGCTTACTGCCACATATGGTAATTCCCTAAGCCCTGAGGCAGGTATTCCATACCAGCCTCTGTTGTGTAAGAGAAGTGAATGAAAATACACACACACACACACACACACACATACACACACACACACACACACACACACACACACACACAAACACACACACACACATGCGTGTGCACCAGTGTATCTAGAGAAGGTGGATATAGCAAAGAAGAGACCCACAAGGTGAGCCTCCATACGCACATCTGTCTTTCCCTGCCTTTCGCTCAGTGATCTACAACAGCTTCCCCAGCAGACAGTAAGCAGACACGCGAAAGCAGCTGCACAGAGATGAATGAGCCGTGTGATACTGAAAATCTGTGAACTGAAGTATAAATGTCTGAATTGAAATAAAAAAATTTCCAAACAGTTGTGTGAACAAATCAAAGGGAAAAGAGGAGTTGGAGGGAAAACGAGACAAAGAAGGAAATCTGGTCTATGTGACACATTTATAAAACTGATGGTCTGCCAGTAAGATACTGATGAATATTTTTGCTGGATAAAAATGGCAACCCGAGTCTAAAAATAAACCACCGCGCTGCAGACCTGTCTGGTTGAGCTACACCACCGGAATACAAACGCCCTCACTCACCAGCACATTTTGACTCAAGGTTTCACAAAAAGGGAATAACTGAACATTTTGTTAGCAAGATATTTTACATGGTTTTGAATCAGTTACATTCTCTGTATTTATTGAATTTTTAAATAATTTTCATTTTTAAGAGGTTAAAAAAAGGTGATAGCAATAAGCCACCCTTTATCAAAGGATTATTTCCTCCCAACCCCATTAAAATAAAGTACAGTAGTATCCTAAAATAGGAATTTTAAAATAAAATTGTAAGTTGCTTCTAAGCCATGCTGATGTGAATGGCAGATTAGTCAAAATGTTATCTCCAAATGACTGGAGACCAAAAAAAAAAAAAAAAAAAAAACCCTATTATATTGTTTTGCATCCAAACTTAACAATAAAAAACTGTTGGCTGAAATGCAAAATTGAATTTACCGTCCTTCACAAGCAGCGTGTCAATTCATCAAATCCATTCACCGTACTCAATCTTGCCTTACTTAGTTATGATTCTGGCCTTAGCTAAATGATTTTTTTCAACTCTTAAGAGTCACATGTCTCTGACACTCTCTCCTAGAATACTTTGATTGCTACAAATGCCACCACCACGTCTTTCTCCCTCTCCTACCCCTCTCTGAAACAAGGTCTTTATCTATGCTTCCTAAGCTGGTCAGTCTCAAGGTCCCACACACAAAGAATGGCCGTGCCTCAAACTCCTGAGTGGTGGGACTCCACGTGTGCACCTCCATGTGCGCTCACCACCATTTTAATACTAAAAATGAATGAGCTCTTCAGAGTAGCAAAATGTGAATGATATATTACACTCTGTCCCTCATGACCCCACCCAACTGAAACAAATAGTAAAAAAGAAAACAACATTCCAGGACCACTGTAGGCCTCACAACAGGGTAACAAACACTTCCTCATCCCTGTGGTTTCTAATGGTGCCAGTCATTTCACAGTAAACAGATACTCATGAAAGTATCAGCATATATCCACACAGTGGTTCACAGCAACTTGTGTCTCCATCTAAGTAACAACAAGCATACTCAGGGCCCTAAGACACAAGTGACTTCCTCATTAGGTATTTTTATGATCATCAATCTTCTTTCTGTACGATCACAAACTTAACAGTGGTCAAGATAAAATTCTTGACTGCCATTTCAAGCCTACTCAGAACTCCCCATGGGACCACCCATTCATGCAACCGCACAACCCAAAACGCTTCAATTGTTTCTTTCCCACGTCCCACATTCAATCCACCCCAAGAGCTATTCCCCGCGCGGAGGCTTCCAGCCCCGGGAAGCACCACACCCCCTTTCACGGTGCCACCGCTCCTACCTACCGTGGGCGCTGCAGTCTCCTTCCTGTCCAGCCTGCTTCCACTCTTGCCCACTGCAGTGTACCCACTGCACAGCAACTGGTCACTTTGCCTAAGGACATGATGTCACATCCCTCAACGAATTCCATTAGTCAAAATAAAAGCTAAATTACGTCTCATGTTTTATGCGATCCTTTACAAACTGATCTATGCCCACTTCTATCTTCTAATACCCCTCTCCTCTACATTCTCCACCTAGTCACATCACACAGCCCCAGGCCTTGCCTTCCTTCAAGCCCACCAAGCCCAGGCCCACCTGGCCTTTCTACGTGCCCTTCCTTCTCCTGGGAACCCTTCTACACCAGAGCGTCATGTAACTGGTCCTTCTCATACTGCTGCAGTCTCAGCTCAATGTGCTGTCCTCAGAGAGGCTGCCCTGACCATGACCGTCCAACAGAAAACACCCTTATCCCACGACTGTATCCGTTACTTTCTGTCCCTGATCGTTGCTTCATTCAATCTGACTCTGTAACTATACATTATCTGTCCAGCTGATGAGAATCCATCTTTCCTTGCTTGAAAGTAAGCTCTTCTGTTTTACCAATGTATTCCTAAAAAAATTATTAAATAAACTAACCTATACTGGCAGGGATAGGGAATATCTGGCCTGCAAGCCTTATGGTCTGGCCTGGTCAAGGCACACATTACACTAGGGTGAGTTAATTAATGTCTTACCAAATACAACAGGCTAATTTTTAAGTTGCAAATTTTTTATGGCTCATGAATGATGCCATAAATATTCAAATGGCCTTTGGCAGAGAAAAGGTTCCCCATCCCTGGCCTACAGCAGCAACGAGGGCAAACTAAAATACCCACAGGAGCCAGAGGGTGATGAAAGTGAGCAAAGCAGGCAATCTCTAGCTAATAGTTAATGCGTGCCCAACACAACAAGAGAGGACAGACAGCCTTCTAGATGAAATTTCCCAATTACTTTATGTTGAAAAATTATTGTGAAATTAAAGCAATCAAACCTGCAAAAGCCAAGTAAGCCCCATCTGTGAGCCAGAGATAGACGAGCCACCACTTATTAACCTCACGAACAGTGAATCTCAGTTTATATGGAGATGATGCATCAGATTACTGTAAAGATTGCATACAATCACTCCCATTCTCTATGCCATTTTGGAATTTGCCATTCCTTCCATCAAAAGACTGAAATTATTTTCCTTTCTTGGATAGGACCAATTTGTTTTCTGTCTCTTGGCCCAGGCCTAAAAGGGGCTTGCAGGCACGTAAGAAATTCCAGTCAAAACTAAGTACTGAGAGGTAACATGGAAGAAGAGATTTGAGTGCCTCCCTACCCCATGAGTGAGGCCACCTTATTCAAATCCTCTGGCCCCTGCCCATCTTCCAAAAGCAGCACTAGGCCCCAGACACACAAGGAACGACCTTGAATCCAGCCCCAGGAAAGCCAACTAGGTGACCCTAGATGGTAGAGGTGAGCTGTCCTTGTGAGCCTCTCCCAAATCAACTCAAAATTACAATGGAATGACTGTCATTCTAAGCCACTGGTTTGCAGTAGTTTGCTTCTCAGCAAGGTGAGAGAGACAGAAAGTGATAACTGAAAGTGAGGTGCCTTCAAACATGCAGCACTGGATTTGGGCTCTTGATGCCCAGCACACACTGGAAATGTGGCAAGCAGGTTGCTGGAAAAGGCCAGAAGAGTCACAAAAAAAAAAAAAAAAAAACTGCCATTAGAAGCAAAAGAAAGAGCATCTTAAGTTATACAGTGGGAGAATGCTTAATATGACCAGTGCCTGCAATACTATTTACCCAATTAAATAACTGTGTAAGATCAAACATTCACCTAACTTGTAGAACTAGCTAAAGACATTTCCAGGTAGAATATTAAAAGTGTCAAAAAGTTACTTAATGACACGTAACGAAATAATGAGAGAAATAAACGGAAGAAAAACCGGTTTAAATTTTAAGAGATCTTACACAATACAGATGGCTGAGGACTATCCCTCCAACTTAAGAAAGGGCCTGAACTAATATCTAGGTGGCTTTGTCTACAAGCTTTTTTGTTAAGATCCTGCAAAAATAAACATAAGACATTGTCATGTAGTGCCTTCTCATCTACACAAAGGACTTAGGAGAATCTTAAAGACCTCATCTTTCAACCATCCGAAAAATCTAAAGTTAACAAGAGGTCTACAGAAAGGAATTACAGATGCGGCTTTGGGATATGGAATCCATTCGTAATAAAAGCTCTAACGATTTTTAAGACAACTGTAGTACTAAAAGGTACCAACAGAGAAAGTCCAAAATGATTTTTAAAAAAGTTCCTGTGGGTGCCTAACTTTGTATGGGTAGGAAATAGGTTGAAAAGTCCACTCTGGCATAAACACACCCATGTCTCAGGCAGCACAACAGCAGAAAACCAAGAGCCTGAATGGTACAGCCAACAGTCTAAAAAGAAATACATTAGGGAACAAGTTCCAAGGAGCGGAACCAGGCAACCCCAATATGTATTCTTGACAGACGGAGTACGAGAACCAGTGCCCTATGTCCGGTTGACCAGGGGTGCTATGGACCAGTGACGGCTGCGGCTGCGTCTATGGCACTTTTCCCATCCTGTTTCACCACCACGTGGTGTATGTGTATGTGGTGGGGTAGAGTCAGGAGCAGATAACTCATTTTTCTGGTTCACAGATTTCTGGATCTTAAGAAGCTACAACAGACAGGCCTGAGAACTCATGTACATCTGGACTTCAGCTGAACAAGATTCTGGACTACAAATTGAGGCCACAGTAAGGTGCGCCTTCTAGAGAGGCACAGTAAGCATACTGTGCACGTGGAAGAGATGTGAAATGTTATTCTCAGAGGACAGTGTATAATAGACACTTGCAAAGATGGCTGTAAGAGCATCTCCCATCTTCTACCATTTGGTATGGAAATTTGCTATTCTCCAATTAAAAGGCAGGACCTTTCCTCTTCCACTTATATTTGGGCAGCTCCTGAGACTTGCTCCGAATCAAATGTGGAGCACTGAGAAACTACCTCTACTGCACCCAGCTCAAATTCCTGACTCTCAAAATCATATCAATAATATGGCTGGGTTTTTTCAAGAGCTTTTCTGGAATCATTTGTTATGCAGCGATAGGTAGCTGAGAATTGCTGGAAAGGCCAATCGCAACAACGAAACAGTCTAAATTCTTGATTTTTTAAAAAATTTCTGATACTTTAAGCCTCAGCAGTAACTTTTAGGATAATAACCTGTAATTCATTCTTCATTCACGAAGTGCACCCTAACATGTACTGTGTTCTCTTCTAGGCTCTGGGAAAGCAGCAATGAATGAAAGCCCGTGTGGAGTTTCTACTCTTACGGGGCAACAAGTACGGGCCTCTAATGATCGGCTTTAACAAATAAGCTGATTTCTAATTTGCACACCAATTTTGTAAGGTTAGTGATTGCCAAGTAAGTAAATCCAGTTTTTACTTTCTCCTTGAAATTGTTACTTGGACGCTTTATCACTGTGCCAGGAGCTATTTTTAGCTCAGCCTTTCTTCAGATGGAGCTGGAAGAAAAACAAGGTCAAGATGATATAAGACCACTGGTAAAACTGGTGCACCTGAATTTTCCCGTTCCTTCATGTAATAAATTTATTCTCTGATTGAGAACATTACTCCTCTCACACGTTCGTCCCTGGCAACTCCTCTGGAGTGGCCCTCCCCTGCCTTCTTCACCTGGGGAACTCCTGCCTCCCTCGGGTCTCGCTGCCACACCAGGTGTTTCTTCCTGCTCTCTCACTGAGTCCCACGCACACATACAGTGCACCACTGGGTGTATGTCCGGATAATTTAATACATACATGTGTATGATACACATACATTTTAACTTCTTGCTTCCTTGCAACCGTCCCCACTGAATTACCAGTTCTACCAGGGAAGTAACTGTTCTTCTATTCTCACAGAAACCTACATGTAACTACAAGGATCGATGTTTGTTGAATAAGAGCCTTACACTCTTGATTATTTCATGTCTCCTTCATTAGGAAAGTGTGGCTGATAACACAAGGAAACAATGGAATTGCAACTGATATTTCTGTCATTACTTACCAGACATCAGAACAAAACTGCCTCCTTTCAAGAGTCAGGTTTACTCTCAACATCCCCCACAACCCACACACACACACTCTTCAGGGTTTGAGACACAGCCAAAGAGCAAATACAATTTAATTTGTGGGTTTCATAGAAGTCCAGATTTTAGAGCTAAACAGACTATCAACTTATTGTCCAGGACATAATTTCTACTTAAATGTGGCTATTTGGAAGCAATGTGCTCACATGTTATGTCACCACAGACCGGATTACCAAAGTTTAGAAGTTTGAAAAGATATATATATATATATATAACATATATGAAATCATAATCATATTTCAATTGTTGATGTATCTATCACCTAGTAGAGGAACTTTAAATCTACACTGTCCAACAGGATAGCCACCAAACATGGCTGTTAGTTTAATTTTTAAATTCAAACTCATTAATTTTAAATTCAAATTAAACAAAATTAAAATTTCAATTCTTCAGTAACACTGTGGCCACATTTTAAGTGCTCTCAGTAGTTGATGACCACTAAACTGGGCCTGGTGGGAGGCTGAGGCAAGTTTGGGCCAGCATGGGAAGATAAATAAGACTCTGTCTCAAAATAAAAATAAAAGTAAAAATGGGCTGGGGGTGTAGTTCAATGTGAAGATCCTAGGTTTGACCCCTAGTGCAAACAAAACAACACAAAACAAAAGATCAAAAACAGATACAGAATATTTCCATAATCACTAGACAACACAGCTTCAATGAACGAAAAACACAGCTTTCACACAGAATTACTGGAGGTTAAGGGAATTCTTCTGAAACAGTTCTCTGCCTGCAGTAATGAAAACAGTATGGCATTTAAGAAATAACCAGATGGATAGTTTCTGTGAATACATTATTTTAATAGAATTAATAGAATGCAGAAGTTTATAGTGAAACTCACTCTTTGAAATGACTAATATTACAATTAAGGACAAGTGATCTAGCAAATTTTTCTCACCGTAACACAGATGACCCTTTCCTCCTTAGCTAGGGATGGAACCCACAGCCTTGCACACGCCATGAAAATGCTCCACCAGGGAGCTGGACCTGCGCTTGTACAGACATTTTTCTTAAGATACATCTTCAATACGCCCATTCTTGGAGTCTGAGTTAAGTGAAATATTTTCCAAAATCTTTCCTATTTTAAAAACCTGGGTATTTTCTTCAAATTAGTATATCACACTACCCGCTAAAATAAATGAATAAACATTATTTGGGTCTCAAATAGTTAATTGTTAGTTCTGTACAATCTAACACCGAATAAACTTTTACAACAGCTTCTAAAGACAAAATATCCCTGCAATTGTCACTAAATTTAAAACACAATAAACTAATCCAGTACTAAATTTATATTTCATATCCATAAAGTTCTTTTCTTTTGAAATATTAAATAAGCTTTCAAAAGCAGGATTCAGACATACTTGACAGAAACTCCACAAATCCAATGAAATTTTTAAAGAATTTTAAAACACAGCATTAAACTATAACCGATTTTTTAAAAGGAAGGTATTTGTTTATCTCCCAAATATTGGATAAAACTCAAAGGAAAATTCATCTGAATAAATATCTTCAATATAAATTTTTAAAGTCTTTGGTGCTCATCAGCACCCTCTAGAGTCAGTTATTATGGTTCAACAGGAACCAGATCTTAAAATAACAGAAATTCATTATTTAAAGTAAAAACATAGGGGCTGGAGATACAGATCAATGGGTTAAAGCACTTGCCTAGCAAATGGAAGGCCCTGAGTTTGATTTCCCAGCACCACATAAACCAGGCATGCTGGTGCCATGACAGTAATCCCAGCACTGAGGAGGCACGAGGCAGGAGGATTATTGTGAGTTTGAGACCAGCCTAGGCAGGCTACCCACTGAGCTCAGGACCAGCTTGAAGTACAGAGTGAGACCCTGCCTCAGAACAAAAACAAACAACAACAAAGATTTAAAAATTAAAATATAATCTGAGCAAATTTCTTTATAACTGAAATCACAGGCAGAGTTAAAAAAACATTTCAGCTTCCACTGTGTAAGCCAATCCTCCCTGCTTCAGGGCAGAGCCACAGACATATTGCCCATGGGAAAATATGCACATCACCATGTTGCAGAATTCAGCATCCCAAACCCACTACCCAAGCCTAGAGCTGCCCCACTATCCGCCGTCATTCCGGCTCACTCATATGCAGCCACCATTCACACGGTGGAGCCACCATTCACCAAGAGACCACATACAGGCCACGTCCATCACAGCACAAGACAGCAGTCCTTCCTACTCAAAACAGTGGGGAATGGTGGTCAACCACCAATATTCTGAATGCTCTAATTATACATATGAGTGGCCTGGCATAGCGGGACATGCCTGTAATACCAGCACTCAGGACACCGAGGCAGGAGAACTGCTGCAAGTCTGAGGCCAGTCTGGGCCACACAGTAGTTCAGGGTTAGCCTGGACTAGAGTGAAACTTTGTATCAAAATATATATATAATATATATCATATATATCTCATGTATATAACTCATATAAATATAAATATATAATGTATATAGATAAAATATATGCACACATGGAAGTAACAGTAAAATCTTTGTTGTTTATAGGCATTAAATTTGGGGTTTTAATCTCTTTAAAAAAAACTTCAATTTTAATGTTATCAGGTGAGTTCATTCTGTGGGGAAATTCCAATCTCTTCGCTACTCTCACCTCCTGCTAGACTCGCCTCGTGTTTCATACGCTAAATGTGTTATAACAGGGCTGGGGGAGCAGTCAAAGGCACTAAGCCAAAGCGCTAGTTCCATGAAGCCACTCTGGATTGTCGACCAACTCACAGAGGACTTTTCCCTAATATTCTTGTTTATAAGGGGCAGAATTCACCTATTTGACATAGAACGTAACCATGCAGCTTGTATCTGAGCCGACTGAGTCACAGCCATTCCTGCATGCTGCTCGCTACCTTCCTACTTCACCGCCCCGTGTTTTCTCCACTGGAGGGCACAGTCAGCTAAAAAGAAAATTCAGTGAAATCTAATTTGTTCTGCTCTACACTTTCAGAAAAAGTATGGGTGACAAAGAAGGTTAAAGCTGCTGTTGGGAAAGATTTTTCAGTAATGTTTAGGAATTTCATTTACCTTTATTCTCCTTGAAAGCCATTATAAAAGACAATCATTAATTAACTAACTCAATTATGCTCCAAACACCAGGATCTCTAAAGTATAAATAAAAGATGAGAGAGAAAGCAAAGAAAGATAAAACACAATGATGGAAATGACCCACTTTAAGGTAACCTACCAGAGTGTAAGCACAACAAAAATTCTCTTTCTCAACACAGCACCCTAAGCTGCTGTCACCCCAGGCAGACAGCACTACAAAATGTGGTGTTGATCCCCTCAGTTCTTTTGCAGTGACATAAACCATACGTGAAACAAAAATATGGAGGGGTTTTTTTGCATAATCACTTTAGAGTTCTGCCAATAGAGGATGCTATTTGGCAATTCATTCAGAGCTGCCTTTTCTTTATAAACTTAATCAACTCTAAGAATATAGTGCAAAATATTTTCAATATGTTTAGGAAACAGATTAATACAGACATTTATAAATACTGCACTTCTAGATAAAGTCAATAAATGCAATTCTCAAAGAAGCTTATCAGACACTAGCATTTCATTATTTCAAAAAGTGCTTTGGAATAAAACTATCTTTAGGCTTTAATTTACCAGTAAAGTTACTAAGCTTCTATTGGTTAACAAGTAATGTAATATGTCAATTCTCTATTATCCAGCATATCATATTTCATTAGGTTAGGGGACAAAATATTCTAACTTATGCAATACACTGAATCCTTGTATCCTGACACCCACTCCTATTTTGAAGCCTAAATTTTCAACAGGATTAGGCCCTTACACGAAGACAGCCCAGCACATGAGAACATGATGAGATGACCCCATCTATCTAACAGGACGCTGCCCTCGTTAGACATCAGGAGCCCTGAGCTTAGATTTCCTGACCTTCAGAACTGTGAGAAATGAGTTTCTGTTGTTTAAAGCATTCAGTCTAAAGAATGCTGTTATCTCATTCCAAGCTAAGATAACCTAGTTTTTTGTTATAGATAGCTACTTCTTGTCAAGTTTTAAGTGAGGCAAAATAATTTAAGTAGGACTAAAGCCAATATGAATACTTGGGCTTTACAAAATGTAGACCTGGGTACTAAAATAATTTAATGGTTTATTGTGGACAACAATTCAATGACCAGCACATCCAGGAATGGGATTTTATTTTTTTCGTGAGACATTCATATCCCATGCCAAAGTCTTCCTCCTTTCATCCATTTCAATTAAGTTCAACCAAATCTAAAAGTTGACCTTGCGTCAATTACAAAGTTTCATTGAAAACAAGAAAATGTCCCTCCCTTTCTATCAGATCTGTAGGTTAAGGTGCAGGAAGTATCAAAAATAGTTCTAAATAAAGATGGAATTTTCAATTTCAAAGTCAACAGGGGTGTGAGGTAAAGTGGGTGAAATCTAGCACCCAGTGTGGACACGCCCCATCCCAGGTGCTGTCCGTATTTCTGCTGTGCAACACAAAGGGAGTTGCTCTCTTTCCAGGATGCTCCCCCTTTGGGTCCCAAGGATGTCAGCTGGCTTCACATGCTAATGTGATCCCGTCTTTCCTTTTGCCTCTTTTAGACTAGGGATGTCTTTTCAGAGGTCTTTTCTTTGACAGATCCTCTCTTAACCTCTCATTGGCCCGACCCACGATCTGCCCATTGAACCAACCTCATGGAAGAGGAGAGGAGTTGCTCATATGAGCTCAAACTGAACAAGATTTACACCCAGGGTGAGGAAGCGGACCTCTCTTGAAGTATATGGTTATCTAGCACCTATACAAACTGGAATTTTGTCAACAAGGAACCTACTGCATCTTCAAAACTTTCCCACATATACCTGACCCATTCTGACCAAAGAGAAATCATTTCTTACCTGGCAGACCATAATTAAAGGATGAAGAAATTAATTAATTCTTTAACACAAATATACGAGGTTCATTCAGAATTTAGTTAGTGGTCATCTATATTTACAGTTAAAATTCTTAACAGACCAACCCACCAATCATCCTCAAAGCTGGCAAAACCTGCACTCACAGCAAAATACTGACATAAATATACACACAATGCCTCCAATACACTATTTCTTTTACTATCTCCAAGAACTAATTTCTTATCAACCCTTTCCTTGGGCCTCTGATGAAATGGGAACATTGTGATGAGAATTATGCCTAATCTGCTTGTGTCCTGCCCATATTCCCTCTGACCATATAACTGGGGAACACATTTCAATGCATCTCTTTGTGGACTAAAGCCAGCAAAGCCCAGAGCACAGCAGATTATGCAGGCTAGGGAATGTTCCTCCCTACCAGCAGCCTACAACCAGTGACTAATGGTCACCAAGTGGCATATAAATGCTCAAGCTTCTTAGGCTCTTGGGTGAGGTGACTCTGAAACATGGGTTCTGCACTAGCTCCAGAGTTCTGCAAGGAGATGAAGCTTCAACTGACCACAGTGCCTGAATATGGCCTCATTATTGGCAAAATTCTTCTTTCTCACTCTCTACGGGTTTCTTGGGATCATCTTCCAATCAACCGCTTGCACTTGAATCCCTGTCTCAACATCTGCTTCTAGTACAGCTCAAACTAAGGCAGGAAAATAAAGGCCAGAGAAGTATGTTTCCCCGGGGGGAGCAAGGGCACAGTAGCTAAACTGTTTGCCTAGCGAGCACAAGGCCCTGAGCTGATTCCCAAGCCCCACAAAAAGCTGGATGTGGTGGTTCAAGCCTATAATACCAGCACTCAGGAGGCTGGCACGGGAGGACTGCTCTGAGCCCAAGGCTAGCATGGACTATACAGTGAGCTCAGGACCAGCCTGGGGTACAGAGAGAACCTGGTGAAAGAAAGAAAGAAAGAAAGAAAGAAAGAAAGAAAGAAAGAAAGAAAGAAAGAGGAAAGAAGGAAGGAAGGAATGTTTCCCTTAGAAGTACCATTAGCAAGTGATTTACCAAAAAAAAAAAAACAGTTAATACTTTGAGAGTGAAGGTCTCACTATATAATAAGGCTCTCTTGCCTTAGTCTCCCACGTACTAGGTTTACAGATAGGTGCCACTACAAGTGCCTCCAAAAATCTATTTTGAAGAGAATATTTTTTATAAAGTTTGAATGTTTATATATATTCCTAATCTTTGCTATATCAGATGAGATCTAAAGACATTCTGAAAAATACCTCCCTTCATAAATGATACATTTGCTATAGATACCTTAAAAATTGGTAATGTTATTAATGTCATAATAGCTTAAATAAAGATAATAACAACAAAAATTTTAAAGAAAAAGAACCCTTTAAATATCCTTTAGCCTGAGATGGAGACGGTGAACTACTGAGTAAGAAATGATCGGAATTGTGATCAGCTCTTACAGTAACGGTTATAGTAACAGCACAGCTATGTCAAGCTATGAAAATCTTCTAATTATACCACAGTTGAAATGACACTAAACTTGCAATAATTCAACTATACCCTTAATTCATTATCATGCCTTTTGTATTTTTTTAAAATAAACTAGAAGCCTAAGGTACTTCTTTGACATAGTGGTGAAATTAGTTTAACTTTCAATTCAGAAACACAGCATACAATAACAAAGTTGTACAGAAAATTCTGTTTCACTTACATACCTGTATTAGATAATCACATATATTAGATAACCACATCAAAAAGAGAATAAAGTGTTGATCATAAAGATCCCAAAATAATCCTGAAGCAACCTGAACCTCACACAACTTGATCAAATCATGGAGCAATTTTATTTCTAGGTTCTAACTGAAAATGGAAATGAGGAAAGGCCTAAAGCTTGTATGTACATAATGCTTTGTACTTTCTACATTGCTTCCAAAGACTCTTAACATCTCTAAAGATAGACAAGCAGAGAATTTTTAGACAAATTTGATAGATTAAAAAATAAAAAACTGGTATGGCTGTTCTAAGATTTTATACCTAGTAAGAGGGATATAAACTCCTGAGACACCAAGTAGTGGGTACAAAGACAGGAACAAGGGGCCTTGGAATGAAAAACTTACATGAACCCAAGAAAAATTCTGGCTGTAACCACTGCTCCCTGTAACTATTTCCAGAACAGCATGCAGCTGACCACTTTCCAGGGTAAGTTATGGTTGTAACAACTTTAACAAAGCTCTCAGAGCAACAAGGTTGAGGGACTGCAGCCACCAGACTACTCAGCAGAACTTACTTCCTTATTCACGCAGCATAAAAACCTCAAGAAGCCTAGCTAGGATCCTTCCTTAGGAACCCCTCCCAAATAGCAGAAATCTACTATTTCTCAAAAGACTTGCTGTGTCACATCATTTGTTCAGAGGTTCCACTTTTCAGTACCAGCAGGTACAGACCTGGAACACACAGCAATAGTCTTGGGGCTTACAGGGGATTCCGCGTCATCATCATCCTGTGAGTGGGGAGCAAACAGCCTTTCTGTTTCTCTATCTCTGACAGCTCATTGCAAATGGGCACCCATCAACCAGTTACATGCAGTTAGTGTACCTGCCACTCTTAAGACTGAGCTGAGAGGTTCCTTGGGGCCTTCTACTGGCCGTCCTCAGGTCATGCCAGAAATGCTGTACCTTGAAATGTTCAAATTCCTTTCAGATGGTCTAATGGAGGCAAAATCCTGAACACCACCCATCTTTCTTTTCTGGGAGTCATTCGGTGTCGGTGGAGGGGTGGGCACTGGAGTGGTCCTCCGAGGAGCCTTGTTAGAGTAATGTGGGTGGCTCCTCAGGAGCCCTCTCAGTAACTCCCTGTGGAAATAACAGAATTTTACACTCTGCCTCTTTCAAAAATGGGAAGTCACCCTCTCAAGCTGCCAGGACTCAACTTGTTTCGTCGCCTTCTTGGGAAGTTCTTAGGGTCATGAAAGGTAGCCATTCTCAAGCATTCAGTGGGATCCCAACTCGAAGAGTGCGGCTGGTGTCCCTGAGGAATTGGGAGGGAGGACATCTGGCAATTCCCTACAGAATGTTGGAAGATCCTATCCTGGGTTCCAACAGGCTCATTTAGGAGTAAATGGAAGGGTTTCCGGATACTTGGCTCCCTCAATCCTACTGCATCCATGGAGCAACATTTCGTTTTCTTGACTCATCACCTAGCTCACTGTCAACAGAGAACCCAAACAGAAAAGGAATGGATTAGATGGAGGCATAATTTAATCATTTTAACCTCTGGGCCAGACTTCTTAGCTTTTCTCACAGGCGTACATGTGAATGGCTCTCTTTTTTAACTTGATGACTTCCTGACTCCTTCCCGAGCACTCTAGTCTCCCAACTCAGTCCTGGGCTTTCTGCCCCTCACTGGCCATGGCTAACGTACACACCTTACTCTGAATATTCATCACTCATCCTTGCAACAGTTTCAAATTTCTTGTCTCCAGATAAATTTGAGGAGACTCAACTCCAAAGCCAGTAGGAATGACTTTGAGTGGTTCACTGACACTACGGTGCAAACTATGCCAGCAGGTGCACAGCCTGAAAGCCACTAGGTGTTACTGCAGATCTGGAAGGAGTAATTTCCACAGGTGGGGTCCATATGGGGTGATGCCCTGGTCATGAGAAGGACTGAAATGCTGAAAGGGATGTCTGCTTTCCCCAATGTCTTACAGATAGAAAACAAGGTATTCAAGAGTGACACCGGAGACTCTCCTGGGGTATGTCCTCAAGAACTGGGACAAGGGCAAACAGAACGGCTCAGTAGTTAAAGTGCTTGCCTAGCAAGTGCTAAGTCAAGTGCTAAGTAGCCAAGTTCAACTCCACACCACCACATACACGGGGCGTGGAGGTGTACCTGTAATCCCAGTGCTTGGGAGGCTGAGACAGGAGGACTGTCATGAGTCGAAGGCCAGCCTGGGCTCCACAGTGAGTTCAGGACCAACCTGGGCTGTGGAGCGAGATATTGTCTCAAAAAAAAAATAAGAAAAAAAGAAAGAAAGAAAGAAATGGGGGAAGTTTAATCCTTAAATTTTTAAGGAAAAAAAAAATGCATCATCTCCTTCTGTCCTCTGGCCTGGCCTAGTACCCCCTGGGAGGTTTTTTAAAAATGGCCTCCAGGGGGAAGCATAAACTACAACACCATTCTCCAATTAAGAGTTACTGTAAAAGAGAAAGAAAATGAACACAGTTTCTACATACAGCTCTTTTTCACCATGAGAGACAATTTAAAGCTTTGTTGTCAAACATTAGAAAAGAACTATAAAAATAGTCTTGGGGACTGGAACGCTCATTGATAATCTACTAAACACTGCTAATTCTGTTTTCTATAACCAGGATATAGAGGAAGAACAAGGAGGAAAAAGGAAGCTGGCCAGGTATCATGCGGAACTTCCCGTGTTGCACTAGGAGGCAACCGCGTATTCCCTGCTGGATCTTCCCCCAATCCCGGATCTTTAACTACTGTCATGCTTGCCTGCAAACAGGCCACTGCAGGAGAAAGCAGCCCGATGTAGGCTGACCTCCGAAGAGACCTTGCCCTTACTGTACCACGACAGGAAACTGGAAGGCTCCACAACCCCAACTGTTTTCCCTGAAATGAGAAAGCCCAAGGCTCCAGTTAGTTCCCACCCTCTCACCACCTTCACAGGGACAGAGCTTCAGGAAACAATGCATACTGCAGGTAAACAGGAGCTTCCTCCAAGACAGGGGGCTCTTCTGTTCTCATCTCCTACTCCAGGCAACTGGCTTCCAACCCATGTTGAATAACAGGTATCCGTGGAACTCCGGAGACCCAACCCTTTTCTCCTCCTCAGTATCGCTTATGGACAGGCTTAACTGGACTTAAGTGACCTAATTTTGACAAACAAAGCCATGATACAGTATGTGGATGACCTTGTTTGTTCTTTTTTCCAACAGAGACCCAAGATCACTTGGCTCTGACTAAATTTCCTAGTTGACAGGAGATACTGAATCTCAGAGTCTGAATCTCAATTACTATCCCAACAAGTTTACTATTTAGGGTTTTTCCCTCTCTGCCCCCAATCCCAGGGCACTGAGCTGTTTCAGACTGGCCATCACAGCCCTACCAGCTCATAGCACCAGAAAACCACTTTGTGCTTACCAAGGGTTAGCAGGCTACTGTCAGTCATTGATCCCTGGGTATGGCCTAAAGGCTATGCCTGTCAGTCTTTAAAAGAATTATCAAATTCCCACTCCAGGGGACAGAATTTCAGAAACAATGACAGCCTTATGATAAGTTAAAATCCTCTCTACTCAAAGCCCCTAGGTTGGGACTCCCACACAGTAATGAACAGGCTACATGTGACTGAGTAACTGACCATCAAGGTTTGGCAAGGCTCCACATCCAGGCCTCTGCCTATTCAAATGCCTGTAAGATTCTTATCAACGCAGCTAAACACAGTAGCCCAGGAATAGCTACGGTGCATCAGAGCAATAGATCTTTCTGTTCTTTAAGATTATTTTGGTATTTTTACCATCTGTCTACACTGTTCCCCAAGCAACTACCCTGTTAGAATATAATAGATCTTATCTCAATACTAGTTCTTAGCTTCTTTCTCCCAGAACTCAGTTTTCCTGACACAGGTTGTTCAAACTGACTTGTGCTAGCCACTTGTGCTCACAGGGATCTGTAAGACCAGCCTCTTGATAACTCAGATGTAACCTGGTTAATCAACACTGACACAGCACCAAGCAAGCTGGCTATGCTATTGTGCCTCTTACAAACTTCACTGAGACCCAGCCTCTTCCTGCAAGGGCATTGGCCCCATAGGCTGAACTGTCTTAGTTCCCTCCGCAGACCTCAGTAAGAACAGACAGACTCCAAATATGCTTTTCCAGTACTACATGCTTATGTCTCTATTTAAAGAAAAAGACGCACAGCACAAAGTGACCCACTAAGTAGGAAAGGGGAGATCTAAAGAAAGATATGAGTATTTATAGTGAAGGAAGGATGAAAAAAGAATATTTGGGATGAGAAAGGATTTTCATAGGGTGAGATTTTGTCCTACTTGAATGGAAAAAGAAAAATAAGGACAGGATGAAGGTACATGTAAGTTGCAGCAAGCTCAAGTTACACTGCAGAAAGCACATGAGGGATGAAGTGTAAGAAGGAAATTAGTACGGGTGGGGATTCTGCTTGTTCTGCTCTTGGTTTTGTGTCCTACAAATTGTTCATTTTAACCCCTTTTTTGCTCACATGTTGCTAAAGGACAATAACACTGATTCTAAATCTTCAGTTACATCTCCAACTAGGCACCAGATGCCGTGGTTTGGATCTGGAGTGTTCCCCAAAAGCCTCATGTAACTATGGATACTGTGTCCTGTCAGGAGGTGGGGCCTGGATTAAAGGGGCAGATATCTAGGGCTTGACCTGCAGGGACATGTTCTGGTTCCGCCCTTCCTACCGATCTTGTCTCTGTTCCGCCATGCTGTGAGGATTTCTGTCTGTAGCTGTGGCCTCACCAAGTTACTCCACCATTTTCCAGTCACCCACCTGTGAATCGACTGTGACTTTCTGAAACCGTAAGCTAAAATAAATCTTTCCTCCCAAAAGTTGTGGATGTCGGGTATTGAGTCATAGGGACAAAAAGTAACTAAGACAACAGATAAGACCTCAAGTGTCAGTTCAAAAAGATTAACCCTCCAGTGAGATAAATAATGTGAATAAATAACGTAGCCTTGTACAAGTATGGGAGGCCTACTCTTATTATCCAAGTTAAAGATCTGCTAGCTGGATCCATCATTCCCAAGTCAAACACTGGAAGGGAGAAACGCCCCAGAGACCCACCATTCTGAAAAAGCCAATTACTGCAGAAATTTAAATACCTGACCAAGCACATTTCTGTTAGATCAAATCTCATCACCTCTGCCCCACCTTTCAATGGTGGGCTGGATGCTCCTTGAGCATACCCATCTATGGTCCTACTGCTTTTCTCTTCAGCCCACCTATTCTTAATGGAATAATAAAATTTGTCTCTTCCCGCCTGGAGGTAATCAAGCTTCAAACAGTGATGCAGATGGAACCAATGGTGTACATTTTGGGCAAGGAACTTAAAACATCTGGCTCATCTTGGTGCCTCTTGCAGGACCATCATGCCGTCAGCAGCACCTGTCAGGTATCAACTTCATTATTTTCTTTCCAAAGCCTGCTCCTTGTCTCTTGGTCTGGTCAGAGCCAACAGCCCCAACACCTCACAACTGTTCTTGGCTTTGCTGTTTCCCTTATATTCACAACCATAAATTTAGAAGAACCCATGAAGAAACCCCTCCTCTCTCACCTTGACTTCCTCTTTCAGTCCCTTCCCTTATTCCCTGACTCCAGGTCACCATTCCCCAACGGCTAGTTTACCACCACCAGTTTCTTGCTGTTCTCCCAACCTCTTGGGTTACTCTCTCCACGTTCATCTTGCCAGAGATCCAAGGAAACCACCCAAACTATAACTCTGATCATAAGCCATTGCTTAAAGTCTGTCAACAGCTCCTCTGTCCTTGGGGGAAAAACCCCACACAGCCTCCAGGTCTTTCAGCTCCTGGCCTCCTGCCTGAGGCCTACATTACTCCAGTCTTATCTGGATTGCCTCTCTCCTCCCAGAACATTGAGACACAGCCATTCAGAGCTTCTTTTAGAAGCAATTCCTGGAATGTGCTCTCTTGCCTCAAGGTCTTCACCCAAGGTTTCCCTTCTGCTTGAAATGCTACTCTGTCCCCAAGCCTCTTGCCCATCACTAATTTATCAATGCAGTTCAGCACAGGGGCTAAAACAGGATGTTATGACATGAAATTCTTCAAATCCCAGATGCTCCTTCATATACAAGTTATGTGACTTTGGGTGAACTGCTTGACCTTCGCTTTCTTCCAATAAAACTGGGACAACTGATAGGCTCTACCTTGCTTATGTGCAGATTAAATGAGTTAAATCAGGTATTTCAAGAGTAAGTAATCTACGGCAGGATTTTTAATAAACATTGTCTTACTACCACTATGAACATAATCATCCTCTAACACTTTTCTTCCATACTTTGGATTAAATGTTACATCTTTCAAAAAAAAAAAAAAACTCTAAGTTCCTGAACTACATATCCTCATCGCTGGCTCCTAACATATGTTTGGGAGCTGATTACATAATGTCTGTGTCCCTTGCTAGACCAACGGAGTTAGAGGCCTTGGGTTTCTTGCTCACAGTGTTTCTGGGCCCAGCACTGAATCTGGCACGAAATCAGCACATAGTGGATAACTATATGCTGAATAAATTTATCTAATTCTATTGTTCAGTCAACAGAAAGGTTACCCAGGTAACCAATTAATCTAAATTTCTTCCGGATGAATCTACACCCATTTTCCTTCTTCCTTATCATTTCAGAAGGCTTAAAAAAAAAAGGGAAAAATCTGAATTGAATTATTCTCTTAATTCTACTGGTATTCTAATAATCATTATCAAAAAAGTATCTTATATGAATTTCACAATAAACATAATTTTTAAAACCCTTTAAAGAAAGAAAATGACTTCTAATTCTTTCTCTAAGTGAAATAAAAATTAAGATATGGGCACGACAAAGAAATCACATTAAAAAAACAAAAGAATAACTAATACTCTCTCAACTACTTCTGTTAAGTTTCCAAAAACTTCCACCCTGGACCTACTCAAACTTAAAGTAAATTAAAGCTTTTATTATTTTGAATTCATTGCAAACCAGTTGTTACTTTTGTGTTGTTTCATTGGACTGGAAACCTGGCCCAGGGCCTTCACACTGAACTAAGCTACATTCCCAGTCCATGTTTTTATTTTTGATTTTCACACGGGGTCTCATCAAGCCACTAAGTTTCCCAGGCCAGGCTCAAACTTGACAGCCTCTTGTCTCAGCCGCTCATAGTGCTGGGATTACAGACCTGCACCAAATCCGTTTCTCTGGCTTCCCTATCTTCACCTCCAATCACCAACTGGCAGAGACTGGGAAACCCAAATGCGCTACTTGTGGCTCTCAAAGCATGGCAACCCATTGAAGTTCCAAGTGTTTTGTTTTATTTAAATCAATTTCAATATTCAAACACAGAACTACTCTACATTAGAATCCTTAACTGCCAAAACCATAAACAAACATTAAATATAAAAATTACTGGAAGTTTTAACAGTATTATAAACCAAGCCCCAGTATCAAGAATCAACACTTCCCTAAAAACCCTGTGCAGACAACACTCTGCCTTCTTCTAGGTCTGTTCTGACCATAGGTCAGGTGTTTCCAGAACTGTATGACATCTTAAGAACTAACATACTTGTCAAAAACACATTTTCTCCATTTTTTTCCTAAGAGTTTTTGATTCAATAAGTCTGTTAGGAGGTCCTACAATTTAATTTTTGTTATTACTGTTGTTTTGAGACTGGGTCTTGCTCTGTAGTCCAGGCTGGTCTGAACTCGCTTTGTAGCCGGGGGCTGGTCTCCGCAGGGCACTCCTCCTGTCTCAGCCTCCTGAGTACAGAGATTATAGGCATGAGCCACCATATCCAGCTTTAGAATCTATTTTTAACAATCACAGCAGACGATTCTTACAAACCATGCGACTTTGGATATCATCACGACATAAACAGTTCCTGCCCATTCAGGCAACACTAGAGGAAAAACTCCAATTGGTGAGCTCTTATGCAGGTAATTCCAAATTGCCTTAAAATCACACTTCTTCAGCACCTTTGCCAATAAACTGGAAAAACCATGGAACCTGCAGCTAGAAAGCCTAGATGCCATTTCTTCTGTCATTTACTAGCAGTATATCCCCTGCACCCATCACAGTGTCTCCCACTAATCTTGGTATATTGGTATATTATGTGGAAGTTACAAAACCCTGCCTAGCCTGCCTCCTAGGACCACTGTGGAAAGCACTCGGGAACACCTGATAGAACTCCATAAGTTCAGGTCTCAGTATTTCAACATTTCATGAGTTCAGCCTCCTCTAGCTCAGAATGTGTGAACATTGTCCAGCCTGACGCATTCTTCTCCCTTCCTCTTCACATTACCCATGCCAACATCAACACCTCCTTTCACGTGACAAGCACGACAGGCACTGGAATACCCAGCGAAGCCAGCAGCACCCTGTTCTACAACACAATGTAAGGTTGAATGCACAAGATCAGAGGAGCTTGTTTACTGCATTAGCAGTGTCCATGGGACAGACCTGGAGTTCCAGCCATCATTAAAGCCACTGCAGTGGTATTTCTATGAAGGTAACTTGGTTGTGAGCAGTGAACTTCATTCACCATAAAAAAAAACATAAAGAATGAGTTTTCTAAGTGCTAGAATTGTTAAAGAAACTTTAAAACTGGCTCATTAAGTTCTAAAAATACCACAGGCCTTCCTGGCCATCTTGAGGACTACCTACTAAACAGTACAGTATTTCTCTGGCAATTCAGTACCATCAACATAATCAGCAAGTTTGGACTGCGACTGCAGACAAGGTAACTGGATTGACAGCTTAGCTTGCACCACTATGAACAATGACTAAGTCCTCCGTTCTTAATGTCTCGGTAGGGTACTAACTGTGGCACAACATGTCCTCAAGGGCTACAGGAGTAGCCATCACTCCTTTACAAATTCTGGTCCATGTATAAAGAAGGCTGTGTTTTCCTCCTGCCAGATGCAGATATGTGTGATGAAATGCAGTTTCACCAGAGTTCTCCATATCACAGGTTAAGCATATGAAATGCTTAGGACCAGAAACAGCTCTTACCTTACAGTTTTTCAGTTTTTCAAATATATGCATAGACTACCAGATGAGCAGCCCTAACCACAAATTTGAAGTCAAAATGCTCTAAAATCTGAAACTTTCTGAGCACTAGACCCCATATGGCTTTGGATTTTGGAGCATTTCAAATTGTGAATATTCAACAGGTACTACCTATCACCTCTGCTTTTCCTCAAATTCATCCCTGACAACTGTGATTACACTCTGCGGTCAGAACCTGATGTACGCCACTCCCACCGCTGGTAATCCTCCTGCCTCATCCTCCTGAGTGCTGGGATTACAGATATGTGCTACCACGCCCGGCTTATGTGGTACTGGGGAATCGAACTCGGGTTCTTAGTGCTTGCATGAGCACTTGCTAGGCAAAGTTACAAAATCTATTTGTAACAATTTCATAAAGATCTTGGGGTTAATAATAAATATGCTGCTATCATTCTATTAATATTTAAATATTTATTAAATGCAGTCAAGAATTCAGTTCTCTAAGCCGGGCGTGGAGGCTGAGACAGGAGGATTGCTGTGAGTCCATGGCCAGCCTGGGCTCCATAGTGAGTTCAGGACCAGACTGGGTTACAGAGCAAGACCCTGTCTCAAAAAAAAAAAAAAAAAAATTCAGTTCTCTATAATTTCCTAAAACTTGTTAGCTCATTACCAACATCACTCAGAAAAAGGTTTTATATCTCACTGCATTTCTGCTACCATAACTCTGTGTCCAGTCTTTTGCCTAACCAGTTTTAATTTTAGCATAGCTTTTCAGCTATATGGCACTGAGATTTAAAAAAAAAAAAAGAAAAAGAAAGGCACACAAGTTATTTTGTAAAATAAAAAATACAAAAACAAAAGAGCCCATTTCCAATTGAAACAATCATTAAATAATATTACAGTGGGTTCTTGAAGGGCTTATAGTTTAGAACTCAGCACTGAGGTGATACACCACACACACACACACACACACACACACACACCCGAATGAAAAGCACCATCAAGTTTCCAAAATGCACGACTTCCATACGGCAGTCTCCAAGAGCAAAATTCACAATGGCAACTCTTGACAAAATAGGTAAAATTTCACATATAAAAAGAGTGAGGAACAGGAAAAAAAGTCACCTCAGGCACTGATAATAACATCCAACCCCTGCTGAAACCTGTTAAGGGTCTCCTCACAGGACCATAGAAGCGGGAGGAAGAGGAAAGCAGCGGTGTACCTGGAACACTGTAAGATATTCAAGGGAGAACACACACACAGAGGACACCAGACACAGACATAACAGCAAGTTCAAAATGCACCAAGGAGCTTGATATCTGCATAAATATCATAAACCTGCAAATGTTTTTGTGCAAAGTCTCAGAGGTGATCTACTACTTTTTTTTGGCCGGTTGTTTTTTCTTTGTTTTTTGCAGGATTAACCATGTGAAAAAAAAAAAAAGCTGAAGATTTTGGAAAGAGGTGATGTATTAGGGCAACACAGATCTAAGAGAAACTGTGACCCGTTCAGTAAGCTCAGTAAGCTCTGGCAAGTTCCTGCCCTGACGTGGAAAGGGAAGCATGATGCCAGGGATTCAGCATAAGGAAGCCAAATGGTCACTTGCTGAATCTGTCCCACTGTTATCATTTATTTGACCCCCAGAATAGACTTGAGAATTACACATAACCTTTAAAAAAATAAGTTTAAAAAAAAAATCTGACACATGGAAATCCAGATCTGCACTTATCTTGAAAAATTTGAGAGGTCTGGGTCAACACCACAGAAGGGTGATGCTGGCACTCCTCTGATGTGCCTTCATACTCAGTCCTCTTCTCTCACCTTCTTTACCTGCCGGGAGCACCTGAATTCACCATCTCTGATGTAGATCTGAGTGACTTACAAGGTGGTCACATAACTAGCAAAAAAAAGTCAGTCCAATCATGTTGGAGAGAGTAGAAGAGTTGAATGTTATTACAGATACTCTGAGGTCTTTGATAACTACATGGGAAAGAATATGTAGTAAGCCATTAAAGATTAAAGAAAAAGTCTGAAAATCACAGGATGGACATTTAAGAATCATTCTTATAGACAAAAGTGACAGCAGATGTAACTCATAAAATCAGCATTTCTACAGAATGTTTTGTACATTCACACGATGAATCACTTAACCCCACTCAGTCAGCATTTCAAATCTATTACTCAATTTTATAGATGAGGAAACTGAGGCACACAGAAGTTAAGGTGACCCAGGTTGTAACTCTCAAAGTTCAGACTCAAAAGCATATAGCCGAGTACCATCGCCTATACCAGGAGAACGTGTTCCTGAGCTTCTCGTCTATACTTTCAGACCAAAACATTTCATTTTTAGAGGTCAGGAGTCTTAACAATCTTCATATTTGTAACTATTTATTTACTTAATGAAACATGGTCTCACTAGTTCAGGCTGGTTCCAAACTTACTATGCAGCCCAGGCTGACCTCAAATTCACAGGCAATCCTTCTGCCTCAGTCTCCTGGGTACTGGGATTAAAATGTATTGCCACCATGCCCAGCTTTATTTGTAATTATTTAATAATTTGAAAGAATATAGAAACATAACTCACAAAAATACATTATCCCTTAACCTCAAAAACACTAGAATAACTTAGTTTGCAGATATGTCCAGTCATTCAATACATATACAGAGAAAGTATGTGCAGGCATTGTCCTGGGTGCCTGAGATATCTAAGTCAGAAATGAGCGAAGTACACAGGATGGGAGCGAGCGACAGGAGCTGACAGAAAGGACAAGTAGAGCACGAGACAAGGGACCAGAGAGGGGATGGGAGGACAGACTGTCACCTTAAAAACAGGAGGATAAACCCAATCAGAAAGGTGATAGCAAAGACTTGAGGGAAGTGAGAGCCAGCTGAGAGAATCCGGAGGGAAGCATTTCCCTCCACAGAGGGAAAACCCAAAGGCCCCCGAGGGAGCCAGGCCAAACCTTTTCCAGAAAGAGCAAGAGGCGACTGAGGCTAAGAAGGAAGGAAGGAAGGAAGAGGAGGAGGAGGAGGAGGAGGAGGAGGAGGAGGAGGAGGAGGTGGCGGAAATGACTTGGTGGATTTACTGTGAGAATCCCGAGGTAAAGGGAGGCAAGAGGCTCAAAACCTCATCTCGTGCCATGGGCTGGATTGTGGGTTACAGTCTGAAGAGCACGCGAAGCCACTGGAGAGATCCAGGCACATGGCATGATGGGACCTACGTTTTCCAAAGACCAGTTGGTGGCCGCGTGATGATCAACTAGGCTATTGTTATTAAAGCGAGAGGTCTTGAAGGCTTAGACACGACTAGATTCTGGGGATTTTGAAGTCAAAGCCAAGGGGAGTTTCTAACAGACTGTAAGTGGAGAAGGAGATTCAAAGATGACCCAAGTTTACTCAAGTATCTTTGAAAATTTGCATCTAGCCAGCTGGGCGTGGCCGCACACAGGTGTAATCCCAACACTGGGGAGTCTGAGGCAGGTGGAACTCTGGGAGCTTGAGGCCACCCTGGGCTTTTCTCACCCCGCCTTCTCAGCCTTAACCTCAATCGTGCAGAAGGCACACATGTGAATTGCTCTACTTTGACCTTTTGCTAAGGATGACAGGGAGAAAAATGAAATAAAGGATCCACTATTTTAATTCTTTTTAGCCAAGCACGATGATATCTGTCTGTAATCCCAGCACCCTAGGAGGTCGAGGCAGGAGGATCCTAAACACAAGTTTACCCTGGACACTTAGGGACTCAGCAAAACCCTGCCTCAAATAAAAAATAAAAAGGGGCTGATATCGTAGCTCCGTGTGAAGGCCCTGGGTTCAATCCCCAGTATAATCAATCAATTAATCAATATTTTTAACTTCAGATCCTTACAAATAGAATTGATCTACTCAAATCCATTTGCCCGTGAATTCTGAACTTGGAAATGTTACCATCTAAACCTTCTGACAGGGCCGGAGGCATAGCTCGGTAAACACTCGCTTAGTACGCACAGCTCGGTAAACACTCGCTTAGTACGCACGAGGTCCTGGGTTCCATTCCTCAGCCCCCACATTGCTGTGTGTGGGGGCGGCACATGCTTGGCAATCCCAGCACTTGGGAGGCCGAGGTAAGAGAACTGCCATGAGTTCCAGGCCAGCCTGGGCTACATAGTCTGTAGACCAGCCTGGAATACAGAGTAAGTCCCTATCTCAAAAGACAAAAACAACTAAAGCTTCTGACAATTTTTTTTCTTAAGTATGTAAAAGAAATAAATTATCCTCAATTCAATAATCAAAATAAAAAGTTTTGAAACTCCACACTCGGTTGCAGTAGTAAAGTTCTCTAAAGATGCAGCTAACTCTCTTTTTCTTACTAAACCTTATTCTGGCAATTAGCTCAAGTGATGGGACCATGAGGCCAGCAGCAAAATATTATTAAGGATAACAAGTTATTTGGCACACAGGTGCCAGGGGCTGTACGACACGACTGTGTTCTCATCTACCCTTCCCAACAATCCCACGGCAGGGTGGGGAACCTTTTCCCTGACAAAGGCCTTCTGGATATGTATGACATCACTCACAGGCCACACAAAATTACCAACTTAAAAATTAGCCTGCTATATTTGGCAAAACATTTTATTATTATATAATTAACTTCTCTCATATGACACTGCCTTGGGCAGGAAGGACCAAATGATTTAATGGGCTGGATGTTCTCCACCCCTGCTGTAAAATCTGCCGTTAAGTAGAGAAGCCAGAATTCATCACAAAAATCTGAGGTTTAACTACTTCAACACAGGAGAGTTAGTGTTACACGTAAAGAAAAAAGACAAAAAAAAAAAAAAAAAAAGAACCCGGGGCAGGGGCAGCAGGGCTTGTGAGTGTGCCAGGGCAGAAGGAAGAGTACTCTGCAATCCCAGGAAACCTTCCAGACTTCTGCCCAGAAGCAAAGTATGCTGTGGGCCCAGTTCTCTAACCGCCTGCCTGTTTTTTTGGTTTTTTTTTTTTTCCATAGCCTCTGGCACTGCCAGTACTTTAAGACTGACTTGCTAACTCCAGTCTGGAGAACCTGCCTCACTTAACAAGTGGACAACTTTTGGGAGCTGAAACGGAGGATGAACAAGTACTCAAGAACTTTTGTGTCTCAGTTATTTGTTTCTCTGCTCTTTTACCTGCCCTGCTGTCCAGAAAAAAAAGGGATCCAACCAAACGAGTTCCATCAGAACCCAAAACCATTAACGTCTGAAGAATCTGCTACTGTAGACCTGCAAAGGACAAAATTTCATAAAGAACTCTTTATGAAATCTAATCTCACTCCATAGACCAGAATTTTACTCAGCAATAAAAAAGATTCCATACTACAACTTGGGTACACCTGGAAAACATTTGCTAAATAAAAGCAACCAGCCACAAAAAACACATAGTAAATTATTCCATTATACAAAATATTCACCATAGGTAAATCTACACAAGAAACAAGTTAGTGGTTGACTAGGGTTGGAGTGGATAGAGTTAGACTCTCAGCAAACAGGTCTAAGATTTCTTTTAAAGATGATGAAAGTGTTCCGGTATTAGATTTGAGGATTGGCTACACAATATTATGAACGAGATAAAAATGAAAAATGCCCAAATTGCATACTTTAAATAGATAGATAGTGCAGTGTGTGAATTACATGTCAATAAAGCTGTTGAATCTAACTAACAAAGTAATTAATGGATCCTTTATTCTTTACTACCTGGATGGAGCAATAACTTCTCTATTAAAAACTAAATGTAAGTATTCAGAGTATTGCCTTGCATTTAAAGTTATGAAAGATCCTGACCTCTGAACAATGTTTACTTTGTCTCTGCATCACCTCCATTTAAACAGCAATCATTTTAGCTGAACTCCAGCGATGGAAACTACATAAATCCATGCAATATTTAGCTATGCACACACGAAACTACAGATTACATCCCCTGCTCAATAGTAATGACTGTCCTGGCTTTATTTAGTAAAAACATGCCTTGGCAGTCTCCTTTTAACTGCAACATTGACCTTCAAACAACTGAAGCTCCACTTTCATAGAATTTAATAAACACAAAGTGCGAGTAATAATTACAGGTAAAAGTCTTACCCTTTTAAACTAGCTAAGCCCACCCACTGGCGGCCCAGCAGAACCAGGGTGAGTCAACAGAATGGTTATATTACTGGCAAGAACCAGAGAAGGGGAATTTTGGCGCTCTTGAGATGAAGAGGCAATTTCCAATACAAATATGGGTGCGTGGACTAAAAACCAAACTGAAACTAGACTAAGAAATCTGTAGCTTAGAATACTTTTACTGACTGCAAAAATTACCTGTATTGCAAGATTTTTTACTGTTGATTTAAGTTTAGAAGGCTATGTATCTTAATGCATGAGTTATTAGAGGAAAAGCATGAAAGAAATGTAGACCAACAGTCCCTGATCCTGAGATCCTAAAAGCTGAGGAAAAAAAAATACTCATGCAAGGAGACTTAAGGATAACAAGAAATGATGGGCATGTAGATCAGAGAGCACTTGTCTAACATGCATACTCTAGGTTTGATTTCCAGAACCACACACACAAACACACACCCATCATAAAAATACAAATATAGTATCAATTCAACATACATTATGGCTTAATACTTAAAATCTGTCCAAAATGTGTTAATCTTAATTTCCTTTATTTTTTAAAGGCTTCCTAAATTTAGAGAGACTAAGAAAATATTTAAGTCCAGGCCACACGTGAGTATACCATAAATAAGAATTCGGTTACTTCTGTTTTAGCACTTAGAAGTGAACTGAACGATATTTCACTTCAATACTGACACCACGGTCCTCACTGTTTTAATGCTATAATCTAAATTTCATTTGTAAATCCTACAAGAACCTTCCCTAATTGACCCATGATCCTTTCCTAGGGACCAAATCTTTTCAACCCAAGTGTTACTTATGAAATGACAGTGTCACGTTCCTTGACACTCACGGACTCGCCACATTTAAAGTATTAGCCAGGATGGTCAATTTTAAATAGTAAAGGGCTAGAGGAACTGCACAGCAGTTGCAGCGCTTGCCTAGCAAGCACAAGGCCCTGGGTTCAATTCCCCAGCACCACATAAACTGGGTGTGGTGATGCACACCTGTCATCCCAGCACTCAGGAGGCTGAGGTAGGAGAATTGCCATGTGTACAAGGCCAGCCTGGGCTACATAGTGAGCTCAGGACAGCCTGGACCAGAGTGAGACCCTGCCTCAAAAAAATTTTTAAAACAGTACAAAAAAAAAGATCAGTGACATTAGTCTTGCTCGCAAATTACAAACTTTCACTCATCTCCATAACTGATTCCCTATGACATGACTATCTTTTGTAACTAAGGCAGATGTCTATAAACAGTTTTTCCAGTCTAACAACAAGCAACCTGAGCGAGACAACTGTGAAATTATAATTTTGATTATAATCAAGCTGGCCACTTTTTTCAGAGGTTACTTAAGGATGACATGTTATTGTGAAAAGTCAACAGTTGCCACATCACGGAAAGATCTCACACACTCATTTCTCCTTGAAGTGTTTTCTCCTGTTTATCTTGCTGTACCAAAGGTTACCTTATAACATCTTCCTTACTTTTTTTAAAAATGTTTTTGAATGAACAAAGTAAAGAACACATACTAATATTATTCACCAAAATAATACAATTCGCATATCTCAATTAAGCTCGGTCTGCAGGCAACTAATAACCACATGAAAATGTAATAAGATAAAACTTGAGAAGTGAACATTTGACTATAAACCATTAGAACGAATCATCAAACCAAAGAACCATAAATATAAGCATTCACTTTTTGTTTTCAAAGCCAAAACAGAGAAAAATCAGGAGGACACAGTGAGTGCAAAGAGGTTATTTTTCTAACTTCTCCAATCTGACCTTTATTCTCCATTTTAAAAATTCTGCAACTGGAGGGAACAAACTCTGTATTTAGCTCATTTGGGGGGAGGGATTTTTTTCCCTACAAACGTCCTTCTGGCAAAAGCATTTCTGATTGTAACGCAGAAGTATCCTTTGGGAAAGCAATAGTTCTTGCTGGTCACTAGGACTCCAGAATTCAGCGAGGTTTTTTTTAGGCCGAATTCAAGTAATGGAGAAGCTTTCCCAGATCCGAATAATAGCTGAAATTCTGGGTCCCTATACTCCGTCTCCCCACCCTCATGCCTAACACGTCAAAAGAGTGTTTTTTCATCCTTAACACGAGACGTTCTCGAACACTTCCTAAGCTCTCAGAAAGGGTGGACCGGGGCGGACAGGCACAAGGGACGGCTGCGAACTCGAATTGAGCCCTAAGGAATTGAAAGAGAGTTCCCCTGCACCCCACAAGCTGCACTTGAGCCAGCAATGGACCTGGGCATGTTAAGACTCAGGCGGAGGTCTACGCACGCCAGGACTTGGCCAAGGGAGCCGGAGCGAGGGCGAGGGACGCAGGAGCTCAGGAAGGCGACGGGAGCGGGGAAGGGAGGGGAAAAGCCAAGCGCCAGGCCCGGAGCCCGGGCAGCGTGGGCCAGCCCCGGCGAGCCGCGCGCACCAGGAGGGAGGGCGCGGCCCTGCATGCGACTCACCTGCCCATTCACCGAGCCTCGGGCCGACCCCCGACTCGTTACCCACACCCCAGACCCGCAAGGCCGTGAAGAGCGAGTAGGAGACGCGCAGGGCCAGGTAAACCACGGTGCCGGCGCCCAGCCAGTACAGGAAGCCGGCGGCAGGGAGAGCGCGCTCCATGGCTTCCGCGTAGGCCTCACTATCTTCGTGAATGAAACCTGTGAATGAATGAAGCCAGGAGGAGGCGCCGACCGTGACGCGGAGGACGACGCTAAAGACGAGGCTCCTGGAGTACTTTGACCCTAAGCCCCGCCCACGGCGCCATAGCCGTGCTGCCAGTGGTGATTTACCCTTCCATCTGAGAGAGGCGCATTCTTATTGGCTAACTCCTGTTTATCTGCCCCGCCCACTGCCCCGCCCGCCCGCACCCGGCCGTGTTTCCGTTCTAAGGCTGTGGATCGCTCACTTGCCAATCAAGCCTCGGTCCCGCCCAATCGCGTCACTCTTTCCCCCAGGATTCCGCTTCGGGCAGCAAGTCTCACCCCACCGAAAGGCTCCTGTAGTTCATTGGCTGCGACGCTTCTCGCGACTGCGGAACACTGCGCCCCGATTGGTCACTCTTATCCAGTCGTGGCTTAAAGGGGGAATGAGCTCACAGAAGCCGCTAGTGAATGGGAAGTTTGTTGTCAGGGTAGTAACCGTGGTTGTGTTTTCACCCCGGTAGGAAACCCTTCCATATCCTGGTTAAGGTGCAGTTATTGGTCCCACGAACGGGTCTGGATGTAGACCTGTTCTTTTCCCAGCGCTCCACACGCACTTTACGTAAATTCCTGTGAGGGGTTGGGGTTGTAGCTCCGCGGTACAGCCCTTGCCCAACACGGGCTGGGCCTTGGGTTCACCCTCTAGTACCGGGTGGGGAAAGAAAAGCAAAAGTGAGTTGGCTGAATGTCTGGCCTTCACTGATCCTAAACCTTAAACAAAATTCCCAATGACTTACAGTTCAAGGTTAACGACTTGCGTCAGATAAGGAACACACCTCACCTTGAGAGCTGTCAGGTGAAGCATCTGGACTGTAGGTATACGGTGTCGACACAAAAGCATTACTTTTGTCTTAAAGAGTTTAAGAAACGGTTTATTCTGAAGCCAAATATGAGTGACCAACGCCGGGGAGCATGAATGCAGGATTCCCCAAGTAACAGATTCCAAGGAGCAGAAGATACATACAGCATATAGTTACAGGGAAAAAAATCATAAATTAAAGCATAGTTTGAAGACGTTGGTGCAGGTATCAGGTAGATGGGTCTCCCTGAAACAGGGAAACATCCGCCATATGCCTCAGATATCACCCGAGGCCATTTTTAGCTCTCAAATGGGTGGAAAGCTAGAGATTTTGCTTTACATTTTAAAAAGAGTTACGTAGTTATCGCAGCAAGGTTACACATCAAAGGATTCATCACAGGATGTTTACATCAGATGCAAGAGGGAAGGACAACAGAGAGGGCCGTGAAAAGGGCCACGATACCCCCGATAATATGGCTGTGCAAGCGTCCCAACCTCTCCACGCAGCCTTGGGAATCCAATGAGCTGATCCATCGGAGGCTCATGATGAATGAGATATTTCCTGGAAACTTCAGTTATCAATGGCTTGCAGAACAATCAGTTTTGGAAAGGGAGTCTGCCTTTAAACCGGTCCTTTAAGAACGATCATTTTCATTTACATCCCTTTACTTCCCTTTGTTCTTTCCTTCCTGTAATGGAAGAGAACAGAGCTTCAAGACAGCACACAAGTAAGTAGTTCACCGGAAGCACCTCTGGCAAGTTCCAGGAAGAAGAGACTGCTTAAGTTGAAGAAACTGTGCAAACCAACGAACCACATTACCCATGTTCTATTTCTCCCTTCAGGAGTTTGTTGGGCTTTCTAGAAAGGATTTATACTCAAGACAGTCCTTCCATGGATAGCAGTTTGATTTATCTTGAAGGTACTTCGTAGTTTTAAAAGCTTTACAATATTTAAATATTTACAATAAATATTTGAGTATTATCTCTTCATGTCCACTCCTCCCACCCTTTCTCCATTCTCTTATCTGATTAATTTGGCATAACTATGAAGTTTGAATTGTTCTTCATAAACTGTTTGTTGTCCAGCAGAATTAAGCTCTTGAGTGAAACTGCTAGCATATTTTAACTGAGTTTGAAAACTTTGGCTGAGGCCGCCTCTCCAGATCAGCTGAAGTCCCACCTCTCCTTTCCCTCAGCTTTTCCCTCTTCCCAGTATCTTTGTCTACAGTTTAATTCCCAATTTGTATGTCCCAACTCAGGGAAATATAACTCCCCAACAAAGAATTTCCAAATATTCAGTCCTATTCTTCTTAGGGAAGGGTGGGAGAAAGGAACTAGTCACCATAAACTAGCAATATATATTTTTATAGTATTTGCGTGTCTGTGGCTCCACCCTAATCTCTAATTATTGGGGACACAGTGCAATGAATTCATAAGGCTTAGAACAGTACCTGGAACCTACAGCAACCCAAAAATGTCTGGCAAAGACATAGAATTGAACATTCAAGAGATATTGTCCTCTACTTCTGTGTCATCACTGAGCATAAAGAATAGGGAGCAAATCATCAATCCTCGTTCCTCCTCCTACCGTACCACTCAACAGTGGACAATCACTGTTTTCCCCATGAGTGGCTCCTTCCCAGAGTCCTCTTACTGTCCTGTAAATGATGCAGTGCCCCTGGGCTCAGACCCTAGCTCTCTTTGCTTCTCTACAGTTCTCTTACATGATTTTATCCAATGTCTTGATTTAAATGTCAGCTGTAAGCTTATGACTGATGCCTTCCAAATGATTTTGTTCAGACTCATCTTCTGCTTGGAGATCTGGGTGCCTACTCAATAGATCTGCTCAGATGTGAAAGAAACAGCTCCAACAACATTTTCAAAATAAAATTCTACCCACAACACACACACTTTCCTACACACCTTTTCCCCATTTTTTTCTCTTTCAATTCTCATTTCTTTTACCACTTTATAAGATCTAAAACTTAGGAATCAACTTTAATTCATGTCTATTGCATTCCTGTACCTAATTCTTAAGCAAGTCTTGATTGCTCTACCTTCAAAATATACTTTGGCTCATCACTTCTCACCTCTACTATTGGCAACTAACCCAAATCCCACGCACTTCTACTTAGAGCCTCCTAACTGGTCTCTGAGGTTGCCTTGGCAGATAGGCTTTGTTGATGTGGGACTTTTAAAAAATACACAAGGGGCTGGGGAAATGGCACAGTGGTTAAAGAGGCAAACACCAGGCCGTGAGCCAGATGTAGTGGTGCACGCTTGTAATCCCACGGAGAAAGGTTGAGGCAGGAGGACTGCTGGGAGTCCAAGGCCAGCCTGGGCTCCACAGTGAGTAGTGAGTTCAGGACCAGCCTAGGATACAGAGGGAAACCCTGTGTCAGAAAGAAAGAAAGAGAGAGAGAGAGAGAGAGAGAGAGAGAGAGAGAGAGAGAGAGAGAGAGAGACAGACATGGACCTCAGAAACAGATTTTCCTTTGCTGTTTCATTTTGAATATATTATTTTACCAAAAGGAATACTTAAGATTGAAACTTTCTTATTTTGGACTCCATTTTTTATAAAGCTAGTCATGACACATACAATTAATAGGAATAATCTTTATTTAAAAATGTACACATTTGAGGGCTAGGAATGCTGCTCAGTGTCAGAACGTGAGCTTAGCATGCACAAGATACAATCTCCAGACACACACCCACATACACTTTCTCACGTTTATTTTGATCACCTCAACCTCCTCTTGGGCATATTGATCTTTTTAATCTTCTAGAAGAAAAGCATAGCTTCCATAAAGTGACATGGTACAAGTGAGAAAAGCCCCTTGGATCTCAAGTGGTTCCAAACATCTGAAATTGAGCAAAAATCATTTGTCCCTGAATACATTTTATGAACCATTGGAAACTTTAATGCATACAGAACCCTGTAATAATGACCTGCTGCTTGTCATCAGCATTCTGTGCTAAAATTTGACATACTGACAAGTGTTAAGCACACATGTAAAACCATTCATGGCTCTCCAAAGAGGAAACAGTGCTATAAAATTGGGGGTTTTGGTGTCAGGTAAATCTGGAACCAGACCTCGATTCCTTCTCTTACTAGCTCTATGACACTGTACAGACTTAACTACTAAGCACTTAAAATCTGTATTTGTGAAATGGGTAAGATCATGTTTAGCAATGATTGGCAGATATATATTGTATCTGGTGAGGTAATTAGTAGTCTTATCTCCATTTCACAGATGAGTCGATGAGGCTCAAAGCATTTAAGTAATTTTCCAATGAACAAATAAGGGATTAAATGGTAGGACTGGGTTTTGAACAAATATGTGTGGCTATAAAATCATGTCTTCAGAACTAGCTCAGAGAAGATAGCATAAAAAATGGCTCAGGGACTGTAGAACAGTCTTTAGGGATGTCCAGTTGTTACACCCACATACACACGCAAGTACTCAGACACAACTACATTGTATTTTAGTACCATTTATTTAAAATACTTACCATTCAGAAGTCATGAACACAGAAAAAACTGTAAATCAACAACACTGTATTGTGATAGTATACAAATGTTTAATTTAATTTGAAATTTGTTTCATTTAATTTGATACTCATTTTCAATATGTCTGTGGATTGATTTCAGTTCAAATTATCAAGATGAAATCAGGAATAGTTGAATAGAAAGAATATTCTATAACAGGAAATTTCATAGAAACCAGGAATTTTTAAGAATATTATCTTTGCAAATCCTTTGGGATAAGAGATGAGTCCTTCATTTGACTGTATTAAAAAAATACTTACACGTTTTAAACAGTTTTGTCTTCTCTCTCATCTTCAATTAAGCAGCTCAAAGCACTGAGTTTCAACTTGCCTTAAAACTCAAGTGTCCAGTCCTGGATTAAAAAATATATATATACAGTGCTGTAAAATTCTGTGATAAAAATCAATGTAAAAGAAACAGAATCTTTGGCAGTAGAAATTACAAGGATAACAAAAAATTAATATTTATTTCTTTAACAACATCATTATAAGAGAAGAATATAAACAATTATTATGTTTCAATATTGTATTAACATTTTCAAAGTGACTTCCTGCATGTTTTCCCATTCAAACATCACAGTGAAGACATTTTTCCAACAAGAAACCAGGTCTTTAGGTTGAACTTCTTTTGTTAGGACCTCTTTAGCACACTTGGCCTGGTTCAAGAAACCAGCTTTCTTGCACTAAAAGCTCCACAGCCTTTTCTACTTGGCCAATATTTAATAACAAAACTTAGCATCACATTTCATGAAGTCTTCTGTAAAAATCTTCCTCAAGTAAAACTCAAGACAGTCATTTTGAGACAAATGATTTGAAGTGTTTTTTATATTTTCCTTAATTCTTAGCTTTAAAGGCTTACAGAATTCTACAACATGAAAAAGTTCCAGGCTGCACAGACTTTTAATCCCAGCACTCTGGGAGGCTGAGGTAGGGGGATCACAAGTTCGGGCCTAGTCTGCACAACTTGCAACTTAGTGAGACCTTGTCTCAAAAAATCAAATGGACTGGGGATGAGCTTAGTGTGAAAGCCTTGGGCTCAATCCCGGGTACCAAAATAAAATAAAAGTAAGCCTGAGTTCAGTCCCTAGTACCACACACATAGTAAGTACACACACACACACACACACACACACACACACACACACACACACACTTTTTTCTCTGCAGTCCAGGCTGGTCCTGAACTCACTATTAGACCACGCCCAGGCTAGCTTTGAACACAAGGTAATCCTCCTGCTTCAGCCTCAGCCTCCCAAGCACTGGGGTTACAGGCGTGCGCCACTACCCAGCTTATGTGGTACTGGGGAATCGAACCCAGGGCCTTGTGCTTGCTAAGCAAGCACTTTAACCCCTAAGTTCCACCCCCACTCCCTCAATTGATATATCCTGACATATATCAAGTCTTGACATAAAATCTTGACATATTAGCTGGTTTTCCTCATTGCATCAGTGGATCTAATAACTGTTTCAGCAGCTTCATCCAGCACACTACCCTTCCATTAGAAAAGAATCAAATTGTGCCATGGTGAATGAAGCAGTTTAAAACTTGGTGAAAGGGGAAGTAAAGTATGATACCAACTTTCCACTCCCAGGTTTGAGAAAAAGAAACTCAAACATTTAGAATGTGTGTGTGTGTTTTACTGGGAATCGATCCCATGGCCTTCATACTGAACCACATACCCAGCCTTTTTAATTTTTTTTTAAAATTTGAGACAGGGTCTTGCTAAGTCTCTACGTTACCGAGGTGGTCTCTAACTTACAGTCCTCCTGCCTGAGCCTCCCGGAGTGCTGGAATTACATGATTGCACCACCACACCAGCCTAGCATTTGCTATCTTTACTTTAAAAATTCTAGTTACTTTAGATTTTACAAACTTTGGTTTCTCTTTACTTTTAACTAGTTCTTTCCTTTTTCCTATCTTTGTGAATATATTTGATGATGCAACAGATTATAATATACATTAATCATAAGCCAGAAAGAGATGAAAAACTGTAAACTCACCACCCAATTCAAGAATCGACTCTCCATAGTCTTATCATAAATATTTATAAAAATATGTATAAATAATATATTATTTAGTTTTGCTTATTTTTTTAAGCTCTCTTTAAATACATAATGTAGTAAGTAGTGGGGGGTGCATGCCAGATCTCCCAGTGTCAAAACATTCATCCTCCCATTTGGCAAAATTCTGGTTTCTCAGGGGTCCCAAACATCTCCTGTGGGTATCATCTTGAGCTAATTCCCCTCATCGCTCCCAAGCCTGAACCCAGTGAGTGGTTAATGCAGAGGTACAAAAGTCTGTGCCACTACCTTCAGCTGGGGATATCACTCAATGACCTTCACAGTTCCCTGAGGATTGCCTGAGCCCTCATCATAAATGCAACTCAGTTCAAGTTCTCTTTAGCTTAATTCTGCTTGCCTCACCATCTGGGAAAATGTGCCCACGAGTAATCCATAACAAATCCTGACAAGCAATTCTCACTCTCAGAGCTTGTTTCCTGGGAACTATATTATGGGTTGCAGTGTGCTACCTCACCTCCCACCTCATCCAAAAGGTGCGTTGAGGTCCTCACCTCTAACCTGTGAATTATGACTTTATTCAGAAATAGGGTCTCTGATGATATAATGAGTTAAGATAAGGTCGTACTGGGTGAGGGCAGGCCTGGAGTTCCTTGGAAAGACAGATGGGGAGAGACAGGACAAGATGGAGGCAAAAGCCATGTGCCCGTGGAGGCAGAGGTCATAGCAGCAAAGAGACACACCAAGGAATGCTAAGAAATACTGGCATCCATCAGAAACTAAAAGTGATTCTGAGACAGAGAGAGAGAGAGAGAGAGAGAGAGAGAAAGAGAGAGAGAGAGAGAGAGAGAGAGAGAGAGAGAGTCACATAAAAGTTGCCAACAACATCTACTTGGGTAATCTTCCAGCACTTGGTGTTTCTTCCAATAAATATGTCTCTAAGAATTATGATCATAATTTGACATTTGCTCCTACCATTGTGTTGCCATCTGCCATGTTGTAATGCAGCCTGACACCCAACCACATGTGGTCACCTGACCTGGCCTAGCTTCCAGAATTGTAAGCCAAACAAATGTCTTTTCCTTATAAAGCACTTAGCCTCAAGTATTTTGTGATAGCAACACAAAACAGACCGAGACAGTTGTGGTTCTCCATTTTTCCCCCATGTCAATATCTCATTAGACATGTATTCATAACGTTTAAGTGAAAAAACTTTGTTTCTAAAATAATTATATTCTTTTGTGGGATGTGCTGACTTCTTGTGTATGTTCCTTTATTTTAATAACAGTAAAAATAAAGGCACAATGAGTAGCTTACTCTTCCTCATGCCATTTGGGCTCATGTGGCAGGTCTATGAACTTCACTGCCACCTCTTACCCAAGAATGACCAAATCTTGGGAACAGGGTCTCACGTTACCCAGTCCGTATGAAACTGTGAACTAGATACAGTTGATGAGCTATGTTCACGTTACCTGTGTAGAGTTTGTAAACATAAGCTTCCTGTCTATGGCCCCCTTATAATCTTCTGCTCACAGCGCTGCCATTGTTATGGTTGATTTAGATCTAACTTGTCCCCCAAAGCTCTCATGTGTTTAGAGGTGGGGCTTTTGTAGGCAGATAGTTTGAATCTGGACTATCCCCCCAAAGCTTGATGTATTTGGAAGATGATTTGATTTCAGGTGTTAGTTGGGCCAATCATCCATTGATGATTTTGTATGCTGTTGATAGGTGGGATCTGGTCAGAAAGGGCACACAGGGGTGTGGCCTTGACGGGTGTATTTTTTTTTTTTTTTAGGGAGGGGGACGTATTCCTGCTCCCAGATCTTCCCAGCTCTCAATGTGTACTTCCTGACCGGAATGGAATGAACAGCTTCCCTGCAGTTAGGGCCTCCATCAAACCCTTCTGCCATTGCTGGCTGAACATGAGTGGACTGAGTCCTCTAAACTGTGAGCCAAAAATAAGCCTTTCCTCCCTGTAGTTGTGCGTATTGGGCACTGTGTTCCAGAGATGAGGAAGAAACAAAGGGGAACGGCTCATGGAGCCCACAATTCATCAGTGGATTAAAGCACTGAGGAGTTCACAGGTAAATGTATCATTAGGAGGTGGGACCTTGGGCCATGACTTGGAATGTGCATTTTTATCACTGGTTTGTGTAGTTGCATGCTCTCTCTACTTCTGGTCGCCATAAGGTGGAAACCTTTCCTCTGCCAAGCTCTTCCACCATGATGTCTGTACCTTGGAGCCAGGCTGTCATGCACTGAACCCTCTGAAATCATGAGGTAAAATAAACCTCTCCTCCGGGCCAGTGACGCAGGCCTGTCATCCCAGTACTCTGGGTGACTGAGGCAGGAGAATCATGGTTTCAAGCCCAATCTGAGCAGCTTACTGAGAATCAAAACCAAAAATAAAAATAGGTTAGGATCTAGCTTAGTCTGAAGGCCCTGAGCTTGTAACTTAGTACCACAAACTAATAAGCCTTTTCATCCTTTATTTTGCAGGTATCAAATGTTTTGTCCCAGCAATGAGAACATGATTAATACCATAATACTTGTGTTAGATCAAACTGAGGAAGGAAGAAAAAAAATGTGATTGCAATAACAATAAGTCTGACATTGGTTATTTGGAAATTGAACCTGTCGTGGTTGGGATCTGGAGTGTCCCCCAAAAGGCTCATGTTCCTATGGATATTGTGTATGGTTGGGAGGTGGGGCCTGGCTGCAAGTGGTGGATGTGTGGGCTTGACCTGGAGGGGCGAGTGCTGGTTCTGCCTTTCCTCCCAGTCTCTCTCTGTTCCACCATGCTGTGAGAATCTCTGCCCCTGGAGCTCTGGCTCTGGCCCTGCCCCAGCTCCAACCCTGCCATGGGCTTCCACCATTTTCCAACTGCCCACCCGTGAGTGGACTGGGACCTTCTGAAACTGAAAGCTACAATAAATCTTTCCTCCCTAAGTTGTGGACATCAGGCATTGAGTCACAGAGATGAAAATGTAATTAAGCCAAAACTTTTTTTTTTTTTTTTTGTCTCCTGTAGTCCTGGCTGGTCCTGAACTCAATATATAACTCAGGCTGGCCTTGGGCTCATGGCAATCCTCCTGCCTCAGGCCCCCGAGTGCTGGCATTACAGGTATGTGCCACCATGCCCGGCTTTATGTGGTGCTGGGGCATCAAACTCAGGGCCTTGTATTTGCTAGGCAAGCACTTTAACCACCATGCCATTCCTCCAGCCCCAAGACAAAGCTTTAAGTTTTGTTATGGATAAACAACCTTTATCAAGACATGACTAATTCTGTTTTCTATTTCTAATTATATATTTTCTCTTAGACATTTCCCCTTTAGAATTCCCTTATTTATAACTTATTTTATCATATGTTTATATTGCTTGTGTTTAATAAGGAAAAGAATGAATTTAACATGAGTCTCTTTTTGGTTTGGTTCACAGAAAGAGGAAAAGGTCCAATTTTAGTATTTTTACAGCCTCTATAAAAAAAAAACTGGTCCTTCGTTTCATAGTGAGGTTTTGTTTTCCAGTGCTGGGGATGGAACCCGCAGCCATCAGAGTGAGCTACATCCTCAGCTTTTTTTTTATTACTGATTTTTGAGATGGGATTTCACAGAGTTGCTACGTTGTCTAGATTGGGCTCAAAGTTGCAATCGCCCTGCCTCAGCCTTCCAGAGTGCTGGAATTACAGGCGTACACTACAGTACTTGGTTTTTGTTTTATTTAATTTGCTATGCTTTTGCAGTGCTGAGGATCAAATCAAGGCCTTACACATGCTAAGCAAGCACTCTACCACTGAGCTACGTCCCCTCCGTGAAAACGTTAATCTTCTAAATGAGAATGTTACAGAGACTTGCTTTCCAAAAGCTAAGAATACTTTTTTACTCATATAAGATGTTTAATAATCAGGGCCTCACACAGAAGATCCTAGTTTTAGAAATCCAATGAATTGCAAGCTTACTCAAAAACAGTGATTTGTTGATATTATCATTTTGACCAGATTTCCAAGTGTGACATTTGGCACCATGTTTCCAACACCCCTTTTGAATTCCTAAGATTCTTGCCCAGCCAAAGTGGAAATCTAGGCAGATAATAGGGATGGGAATTTTTGGATAAGTGTTACCTAAAAGACACCAAGAACCGGGCAAGCTAGTGTTACCTATTCCTGCCTGTATGCTAACTCTGCCCTTCTTGGACTGTCCATCACACAATAGAAGAAAGGGAGCTATGGGGCCCCTGCTAGGTAGTCCAATCTATAAAATGCCTCCTAGCAGTAATGGAGAGAGCAGCTGCTGAGCAATTCATCCTACCACTAAATCTGTTGGGTGACTCCATTGACCAGTATAGGTCTCACAGATTTGGCCAGGTGGGGCTGCTGGCCTTGCACGCACTTCTCAAGCAACGTGTTCTTAGACCCATGGGAGCTTCTTGAGGACCCTCCCTCCCTCATAAGTTACAATTAAACGTTTCCTTCCCTGTTAGGGCCTGCTAGCCTGAAGAAGCTTTCTGTCTCCCATAAGCCATCTCTTTTGGGAACCTACTCCACCACGCCAGCACACCTGAGCTACAGATGAGATGCCAGGTATACAAAACACAAGGGATAAAATATTTGGAGGCTCCCACTCGCAAAACATCTCCCCTTCAAAAAATTCACTGAAACTCAAAAATTGTATCTAGTTTTAGGAGCTCTTTTCTCCTGGGTAGGTACATCTTTGCTGTTCTAGAATCTGACAATGTTGGAGATACATCTGATTTCTGACTAAGCCCACTCTTTCTTAACAATTATGAGATACCAGGACAACAAGGTCAAGAATAGTCAAAGAACTTCATAAGCTTTTATTCTCCAGGGAAAGTTGTTCTAGCCATATTCAGGCACCCTTCCTTTGTTTTTCTGGCTCTTTGTGAGAATATTCAGTAAGACAAATGATCCTAAACTCCTACCGGGAGCTGCTCCACCAGTTCACAGGAAATTTTACCTACAGGTTATAGACAGGATAAGGTATTATGACCCTTGCCATTAAATCCCCCCGGGAATATCCTGTGGACCCACGTGTAAATTTCATTACAACTTTGCCTGAAAATCTCTTTTCAACCTTCCTCTGGCTTCTTTGGCTTGAAATACAAATGGTGTCTCAGTGTAATCTGGGGATTAAAGGGACAGCTGAGGGGTCATCAGCTTGGGCATTTGGACCTGTTGGTATAGTTGTTGTGTGCTGTACAAAGAAATGGTGAACTTGGGCTACCTGTTGTTAAAGAACTTTGGTGTATATGTGACAGCCTGGATTCATCCCTAAGCACATTAAACAGGCAAAAACAGAAACAAAACCCTTTACTTTTGTCTAATCTTTCTATCATGGTACTGGGTCTGAAGAATGCTAGGCAAGTACTGTGCCACTGAGATGCATCCTCAGCCTTTAACCTGAATTTTAATGTTATTCATTTCCCCGGAGAATAAAAGTAAAGTAGAAGCACTAGATCTTCATATTTGTATATTAAAAGATCCTACTTAATCTTTATTTCTCAATGAGATAGTAAATTATTATTTCAGCCTCCTGACAGATTGGAAAATAAAAACAAAAGCAGAGACTTATTAAGGAGGAGACCATCCTTAGCTCCTTTATCTAACAAAGCTTTTGCTCCTTCTTTTAAATTTTTCATCAGCTATTTTGCAAATATTTCTTTCCTAGTGGTGTGACTTGCCATCTAATTAAGTTCCTTCTTTCTTTCCTTTCTCCCCCTTTTTTCCTTTATTCATTTTTGGTATTGCTAGGGATCAAACCCAGAACCCTGGCCATGTTAGACACTCTGCCACTGAGCTATACTTCTAGCTCTAATTTTCTTAATAGTGTTAACTGAATGAGAATTTTTTTTTAATTTTGACAATTTATTATTTATGGTTCTGTTTTTTGTGTTTTAACTAAAAAATCTTTGCAATAGCAAAGATTTTGTTCCTGTTTTCTTCTAGAAATCTTCTTGTGTGCATGTGTGTGTTGTGTTTGGCATCTGGAGTGTCCCCAAAAGCTTCAAGTGTTCATGTGTTTGGATGTGGCAGGATTACCTATGGAGCCATGTGCTTGTGGAAGTTGAGGCCTGGCTGTAGGGGGAACAAGACTGGGGCTTACCCAGAAGCAGTAGAACACTGAGGCTTGCCCTGGAAGGGGTGATCCCTGAGACAGGATCTCGAGGAGTATATGCTAGCTCCACCCTTCCTCTCTGGACTTGGCTTCCATCTGCCATGCTGTGAGGAACTGCCTCTGCCTCCACCTCCACCATGTGCTTCCACCATTCCTGGCTGCCCATGAGTGGACTTTGATCTATTGAAACTGTAAGCTAAAATAAATCTTTCCTGCCTTAAGTTGTGAGTGTTGGCTATTTTGTCCCAGCTATAAGAAAGTAACTTATAAGACAGAAAATGGCACCAGAGAAGTGGGTTCACTGCTGTGATTTTACCTGACCATGTGGCTTGGAAGCCTATGGAACTGGTTTGTGGGAGGAGTTTGGAAAGAGCTGAGCATGCAGGCTGTAGAAGCCTTGGAGTGCTGTGACCTGAGCTTGATGGGAGAGTCTGGTCAGGGCTCAGAAGACCAGAATATTGACAGAAGTGTGGACTGGAAAGGCCAGGCTCAAGAAGTTTCAGATGGAAGGAAACCTGTATTGACAACTGGTCTAAAAACTATTCATGCTATGCTGTAGCAAAAAGTGCACTGGCATTTTGCAACTGTTTAGGGACTTTACCTAAAACTGAGATAAAGTGAAATGGACTACTTAATCTGGGGGAGGAAATCTCAGGCAGCCTGATGTTCAGGCTGTTACGTGACTAAAGTTGCTGGTTTTTAGCCAGCTCTACGCTGAGAAACTGGAGAAAATGGGAAAGGTGGTTGTTAAAGAGATTAGCATTAAAATGAAGCCAAATACTTGCAATCAGGACTATAAAAAAAGAGGCATTGAGAGTGTGTCAGGAATTGGCAAGACCCCACCCTTTACCTATAAAAGGGTGGAAAGGTAAAGGACTTTGCTTTGAAAAGAGGCCCCCAGTCTATCCTGCAGGTCAACCTAGGAAACTAAATGCCCAAATAAGTCAGCCATCTTAAAAACTCAGAGGCCTCATTCAAGGGGGCCAGACTGCTGCTCAAGCCGTGGCCGACCGTGGCATCATACACACGGTGTTGGTTTCACAGACATGCAGAATGCAAGAGTTGTGGGGGGTTTAGAGGTTTCCGTTCATATTTCAGAAGAGGGCCTTGGAAGCCAGGCAGTGCACCCTGAAAGGACAGTGCAAGAAGTCAGAAGGTGTGTCCTAACGTGGAGGAAATCGGAGGTGCCTGGAGCATGGATCCTGGACCTCTGCAGACGAAAGCCACAGGCTATGTGGGGAGCCAGCCCAAGAGAGAAGCTATGAAGACTGCAGCAGAAGGCTACACCATAGGGGCAGTGCCATCCAAGACCTTTGGAGTTCACATCATGCTGCCACTGCCAGTTTGCCCCAGGTGCTGGACATGGAGCTACAGGATTTAACCCCTGCCCCTGCTGGGTTTAGAACTTGTCTTGGTCCAATTGCTTTCTATTCTATTTCCCCCTTTTTGGAATGGGATTGTTACTCTGTGCCATTGTATGTTGGAAGTGTTTAACCATTCTTTGATCTTCATAGAAGCTCACATTAAAGCAGTTAAAACTATGTTAAGACTATGGCAACTCTTAGAGAAGGACTAAATGCATTTTGCATGAGGAGGTGGATATGAATCTCTTGGGACCTGGGGTAGAATGTTGTGGTTTGGATCTGAAGTGTCCCCAAAATCCTCATGTGTTTGGATGTGATGGGATATACGGAACAGGGTGCTATTGAGAAGCAGGGCCTGGCTGGATGGGGACGGTGCCTGGGGGCTTAACCCAGAAGCAGTGGGACACTGAGTCTTGACCCAGAAGGGGCAGATCCCTGAGACAGGGCCTGGAACAGTATATGCAAGTTCTGCCCCTCCACCCTGACTTGGTTTCCTGTGTATGATGAGGTGAACAGCTCTCCTCCAGCCCACCTCTGCCATAATGCCAGGTGCCCATGAATGGACTTCCGAAAACTATAAACTGAACTTTTCTTCCCTTAATTTCTATATGTTGGGTATTGAGTCACAGAAATGAAACGGTAACTAAGACAGGGGAGATGGATTGTTTTAGCTCTTAAGTTTCCAACTAATCTTTAGATATTGTATTAGTTTGGGTTCTTTCAAAGGCAGAATTTACAGATTTTATTACAAAAAGGATCAATTAGGAAGACTTACAAATCCGAGAATAGAGATAGTCCAAGACAATTGTGAAGGTGAGAGCTTTCCCAGAGGAAGAAGCTGTAACAATCTTTCTTCTTCCTTCCTTTTATACCCTTGGAATTCCGGTTGGACCACCCACATCCAGATGGATGCTCTTCTCTCATTTGCCGGCCCACAAGTCATTCACACTCTAATCCATGCTGGTTCTCAATTCCCAATCTAGGCATGGTTCCCAAACCCTAATCCAGGTGTAGTTCTTGATTCCCTCAAATTGACTTAGTCTCTTCAACAGTCACAGATCTAGCAAAGGATAAAGTTCATCTTTTGCATATGTATATCTGCCAGTTCTACCACCATTTGTTGAAAAAATTATCTCTTCTCTATTGAAGCACCCTGGTCCTTCTGTTGAAAATCCCTTGCTGATAGATGTATGCATCTCTATTCATTGTGTCCCTATGAATTACATACTTATCATTATGTAGAAATCATACTATGTTTACTACTCCCACCTTAAAGTAAGATTTAAAACCAAGTCATATACTCTTGCAGGTATGTCCAACCCATGACCTGTGTTTTTTCCCTTAAAAAAAAAAAACTAGGGTCTCACTCTGTAGTCCAGGCTAGTCCTGCATTCACGAGGTAGCCCAGGCTGGCCTCATACTCATGGGAACCCTACAGCCTCAGCCTCCCAAGTGCTAGGATCACAGGTGTGCACCACTATGCCTGGCTTATATGGTGCTGTGGAATCAAACCTGAGGCCTTGCTAGGTAAGTACTTTAACCACAGAGCTATCCCCCAACCCTCCCTTGTTTTTTTTTTTTTTTTTTTTGAGTGAAAAGGAACTGTCTCAGACCATATATACATACGAAAGTACTAAACTTCCTTCAAAAAATTTCATGTTAACAAAAAAATCGAGGGCAAAAATAAAATGTGCCACGGAGGGCAAAAACTTAGCAGGCCGCAAGTTGGACACATCTGCTAGCTTTTGCATTTCCACATAAATTTCATTTTATTTATTTTCTTGAGACAGGGTCTCGCTCTATAGCACAGGCTGGTCCTGAAATCACTATGGAGCCCAGGCTAGCATTGAACCTGGCAATCCTCCTGCCTCAGTCTCCCGAGTATTGGGGTTTCAGGCATGTGCCCCCACACACAGCTTTAGGTGGTGCTGGGAAATCAACCCAGGGCCTCAAACTTGTTGGCATTCCTCCGGCTTCCCATATAAATTTTAGAATTACCTATTATTTTGATTGGGATTGCCTTGAGTCTATGTCAATTTGAAATCTCAATGATACTGCATCTTCCAATCCATGAACATGATATATATCTCTCATTATTAGGGTATTCTTTCTTTCAGTAGATGTGTAGTTTCAGGGTACATCTTGCACATAATTTCTTTTGTATCCCTGGGTATCTGATGTTCACTGGTACCGTTTCAGTGGTTTTGCTTCCTCTACTTCAACTTGTTTGTTGCTATGATACAAACATTTTTAGGAACTTCATAATCAGTCCTCTATAAAGGTCATACCAATTACATATTCAGCAAAACATGAGATCGTCTGATCACAGTTTTGTAAGGATCTCATTTAAAATATTTTCCTCAAGCATGGCAAATTTAAAAATATTTAGTCTTCCAATATACTCTGATTGAGAATTATAATCTCTTCATGGAGAGAAGAAACATTGTTGGACCTCTAGCACAAAACTTGACTTTTTTTTTGAGACAATATCTTCTCTGTAGTCCAGCTACTCCTGTCCCACTATGCAGCCCAGGTTGGCCTTGAATTCACAACAATCCTCCTGCCTCCGCCTTGTGGGTGCCAGGATTACAGGCGTGCACCACCATGCCTGGCTTATGTGGTGCTGAAGAATTGAACACAGGGCCTTGTGCTTCCCAGGCAAGCGCTTTTGCTGCTTGCTTCCAGCGCAGATTTAATCCATTTCACGCCTTCTTCACAGCATCCTCATCATCCCTGGTATCTCTTAATCTTTTACCTTCTGCACTGCTCTTCCGTCTCCCCTTCCACGGACCCTCAAGAAACCATTCCAGTATGTTTATCATCTCTCCTTGAACTTTCTGTACATTTTTGTGCATACTTTAAATTTAGACACATGGTTTCAGTAAAGGTCACATTTAAAAATGTCTTGAGCCATGGATGTACAAAGTCCTTTATACTAATGATACGCGTGCACCTATCATATTTTACCTACGTAATTCTTCAGTGGTGAATACCATGCTGGATGTATACCTCTGTCATCAAAAGTGTAATTATCTTATTTGTTCCTTCAGAGGCTTAAGATTTCTTGAGGCCACCTACCCAGAGATAATGTAATATCTATATCCTCTTAGATAAATTCTGCGACTGTTCTCCACAATGTCTCTACTTACATTGTCGCTGGTAGTGCCCGAAGTTTTCTCTTCCCTCATCTCCAACACCCGGTGTCATACCATCGTTTACATTTTTTTCAAAGTTAGCATACTGGGTACAAAGACCTGTCTTATCATTTTAATCTAAATTTGGATTACTAATGAGGCTGAGAGTATCTTTTTAACATTGTTAGTTTGTTAGATTCACTTTTCATAATCTTGGCAAATTTTTTATTAGAATTTTTTTGAGGGGGAGAAACTAGACATTCCTTCTCCTTTGAAAATGCTTGCCACTTGTCAAATTTAGACATGCAAATGTATTCTCCCATACAGCTATCAACCGTAAAACATGAATATTTCTTACTTTTAGTTATCTATTGCTGCATAATAAATCATCCAAAAGTGGGAAAGTTTACACAGAAAAATATTTTCATTTTGCTCATGATGCTGGGAAGGACTTCACTGGGGAGGTCGTCTGATTTGCAGAGCAACAACCAGGGCAGCTGGGGCTGGAGCAGCCTGTTCCCAAGGGACTTCTTAAGAGTCTGCTTCTGTGGTGCTCCTTTGCCTCTGCACCTGCGGACTCCTCTCACACAGCTTCTCACCTGACTCTGGGGTTCTGACAACAGTGACGTCAGTGTAACTGCATTTCTTACAGGGTGGTTGTCTTCTAAGAGGCAGGAAGTAGAACATGGGAGGCCAGCCAAGAGCAAACCTACAACTGGCACATTGCATCAGTGAGCTTTCTGTCATTCTGACGTAATAACTGACATCTCCAACTTAGAGGAGGAAAGGCTTAATTTGGCTCAGAGTTTCAGGGGATTTGGTCCATGGTCAGTCTGTTCCAAGGCAGCAACATCACAGTGGGAAGTCTGACAGAGGAAAGTTGCTCACCTAATGGTGGCTGGGAAGCACAGCAAAGGAACAGTGCCAGAGAGGCACCGGCAGGGACATATACGGTACTCCAGGTCATACATCCATGATTTACTAGTCTCCTGGGTGCTTCCGAGTCAAGCTGATAAATCACAGCAAATTGTCACGCACAATAACACGTTTACTACATTCCTTTGGTTCTAAAAGCCAAAGGACCTACCCAGACTCAAGGAATTAGGGAGGCTCTGCCTTACTAATTTTTGTACCAGGACAGAAACCATGGTCTAGAAAACGGTAAGCAAATGCTCTACCACTGAGCTATAACCCTGACCTGAGATTTCACCTTTTTAATGAGAGTGACAACGTCACATTGTTGAAGGGCATACTGAACAGTCAGACAATGCTGTGGCCATCTTTGGAAAGTACAATCTGCCAATTACTTACTGTCATTTTAATTTTTTCCCTTTGTGAATGGTCAAGACATTCACAGTGTCCTTCCATCTTTTACCACTAATTTACAAAAACCAGTATCTCATGCCTCTTGTATTTATAAAAATTTTATGTTTCAAGTTTTAATTTTTAAAATACTTCCTCTTCAAGCAGAATGTAACAGGAGTCCATTTCATTTCAATAGTTTCCTCCTAAAATGCTTTGTTAAAGTGAAAAAAGTATATAACCCTGTATCTCGAAAATTAATATAAAATACATAGCCTTATCTAGGAAGAAGCCACTTCATAAATATTTAAAAATTAACCCCACTATCATGCTATAGATTCAAATTTTATTAGAAAATAATCTTATGGTGCTAGGGATGGAATCCAGCGCCTCCTACATTAACATCTAAATCTAAACATATTAGGGCAGTGGGCCTTCTTTCTTCCTAACAAACTGTTCATGTTCTCTACCTTTGGTCAAAGCTAAAAAAGCAGTAAGTTGGCCACTTTTTAATACAACTTGACTGGAAATATATGGTTCCCTCTACCAAAAACAAAACAAAACAGAATTAAATATCACCAAAATTCTTTTAAAACTACTTAAGAAGTATTTAGAATTTAAAATACTATGAGAGTGGTTTACAAATAATTTTAGATTAATAAACATATAGAACTAATTTCTTCTATTCTTTTGTGGATTCAAGACTTTCTTCTAACATTATCCTAATAAAGTTTTCATAAATATTTAAAGGAAACTATAGCCAAATGGTCTGGTCTGGAGGTTTTTTGTTAGGAGGGCGGGGGATGACAGGTCAAACTCTAGCACTTTGTGGTGAAATTTAAGAATGTTGCTTGCAGCCAGACATGGTGGCGCATGCCTGGGCCTGTAGTCCCAGCTCTCTGAGAGATTAAGGCAGAAGGATTGCAAATCTGAACCCGATTTGGGCAATTTGCTGAGACATTGTCTCAAACTTTTTAAAAATATCACTTGCTTAATGAAAATAGTTTTCAAAAGTTGCAACAAACATTCGAGAAATTATTCTCAAAACAAATAAAAATATTTAAATTCTAGAACCACACTGGTATACAAGGGGAGAAAGTCACATGACAAAAAAAGAAGCAGAAGACAAGGCAAAATGCATTTTTAAAGTTCCTGAGACTTTATGAAACATCACAGAGACCTTTAAGTCTTACATGTGTATGATCTCATTTTCATCTTTAAATCTACACCCAGTATTCTGATTTAACTCTTTTGTCCTGCCTTTAAAAATCATACAATAAGTACTCTAATTTTTAAAAAATTGGGCCCAGCTGAGCAGAGATAAAAATGCATGTAGGAATGATCAAGAAGTAAAATTCATCATTGAAAAGCATGAAAAATTTAAAACACCTTATTCCTTCCTCCCAGAGACATTTCTGGGGGAGGATGGAGGCTTACAGGCAACACTCCGTATTTAAGGATACTGTAATATGAGGTCAAATGTTGGCATGCACAAACTACAATAAACAATTCCTCCTCTTCAAATATAAATGAAGAACAAAGATCAAATTCTAAATGGGTGATTTAGTATTTTGTTTGGTTATTATGTTAACCTTAACTTGACTGGCTCGGGGGCTGCCTATGGGATGAGTTGAGCATATTTCTGGGTGTGTCTGGGTAGGTCCTAGAGACATACCTTGGGTCCAGACCTGGTGATGGCCCCTCCTGGTGCTTTCCCCTCCTCTGCTTCTCAGCAGCCATGAACAAGGCACTTTTGCTTCCCACACCTCTCCACCATGATGCTTCTGCCTCAGACCAAGCCAACCATGAACTGAACCATCTGAAACTCTGAGCCAAAATCAACTTTTCCTCATTCAAGTTGTCAGTATCAGGTATTTGGTAGTAATGGCAGGAACACTGATCAATACAGCAGTACATAAAAGCTTAAGAATCATGTTCTTCAGAAAACAAATGGATCTTACCATATTTTCTTCTCTGAAGCAACTCCAGTTGCCTTTGTGTATTACCAGAAAAAAATTCACAACAGTGGCACAATCAGAACAATGAAGTTGAAAAGCAGAGTACCAAATAGAGGACTCAGGGATTAAAAGCCAGAATTCTTGGGTGCAAAATTTATGTGGTTGAAACACATGTCTATTTACATAAATGGACTCTTTGCAGATCCAGAAATAAGTTTATCTCAAGCTATTGAAGTATCCTTTACCCTCACAGCACCTTCAGAACATCTTTTAGTGAGCAAACTGTTTGCTTAACTCCAGTAAGATGTTAACTGCGCAGTGAAAATATATATTCAAGTTCTCTCAAAGTAAATTAACACTGTGGATGTGCTTGGTTGGGAATGATCCTAAACAAATCTACAAACTCTGGAAGATTCAGTCTAAGGTACAAAACCGAATCAGAATCAATGGCATTTTATCACATCGTCAAAAAAAAGCATGAAACACTTAAAAATACATTTCTCAACCTTTTTTAAAAGCTGGCAAATGCGTTAATATTCTCAGACACACTGTTCATAACCAGTTATACATCAAGTTACAGAGACAAGAACCCTTGCACAGAAATAAGGTAGAATTTATGAACTCATACATACTGGCAGAAACCGTGAGATCCAAGTCTGTATGGGCAGGTTAAAACAGATACTGAAGTGTTTGGAATCTGATGTTAACTTCAGATTTTCATATAGGTTAGAGGGAATAAAACACCTCGCTGAGAACCAATTTGCAGGCCAACAATATCAGATTCTCAATCTGAAGCTGAAACCACTTTCAAGAGAACCACACATACAAACCGAGCCAGCTTTTTTCCTTTCTTTACCACAAAATTATTCTCCAGGAGTCAAGTACAAGCAAATTCAAAGAAGACATATCTATAAAAACCTCACACACATAAAAGGACATTTTAAATAATACATGTAAGTGGTCTAACACAACAACAGTTAACATATGCGTTAAAAAAACAATAAAAAATGCAACTCTTTTCAAGTTCTATATAAATCACTTTTGTCACATGGCTGCCCCTAAAATAAATACTAAAAGCTAAGTTCCAAAATCTCTGTTGTGCCTTATTTCTTACCCACTAGTTTAGGAAACCTGAGTGGAAAAATTTCCCAGCACCAGCTCTACTGGAAGGGGAAAAAGCTTTTAAACAACATTGTTTGAGAAATGACTTTTCCTGACCAGCTACACCTCAAGTTATGCGGAAAACACCCAGACCATACAAATAAGACGGAATTTGTAGAACAGTACACAGTAGCCGAAACAGTGAAAGCCAAGTTTGTACAGACAAGTAGACAGTTGAGGCAGGTACTATGTGTTTGACAATCTCCTCCTAACCTGAGACTCTGAAATTTGCAATTACACGACAAGACAGTGCTCCATTCTGCCTGAAGCGCTGAAAGGCTGGTAAATGTCAGAGACCAAAGAATCTCAACACACACAGGAATTTTGCACGTTACGAGTCTGGTAACACGGCAAAAAAGCAAATGTGTTTCCATAAAAGCACCCGAACAATTTCATAGCACCAGGGGAGGAAAAGGGAGCTTATTCCCTAGAACTGACAGCACCTGTGATCCTGACATTTGTTTTAAATTCAGCTTTGCACACCTGTCTTTCTACAAACCACTACAAAACACTCCTCTGCAAGCTCGCAAAAATTTAAGACCACAAGCAGGTTAACAGAAAAACATTTCACAAGCAGGAACTGCCTGACAGTGTCTCTCGGGATTAGCAAAAAGGGCCAAGTTCACCACACACAAGATAAAGCCCAACACACAGACACGCTCGTTATGTGGGCAACAGGCACCAAACCGGACAGAAAACACCCACGACACGGCTGTACGCACCTTCCGAAACCCCATCTCTTGGGTAAGTCCCACTGAACTCAAGAACAGAAGCCCAACTTACCACAATAGGTCGTCAGCGCCCACAACTACAGGGACAGAGGAAAAGTCTGTAAACAAAGAGGAGCGTGCAGGACACAAACCACAACCACACAAAGCACACCAAAAACCGCCTAAGTGCCGCCCCCCTCTACATTTCAAAGGCAGATAGCCAGGGCCTGCCAGGCGAGGACCCCCTCAGCGAGCCCAAAGCCACCAGTGGCCCCCTGGCCCAACTAACGACGCCAGGGCCCAACGTTCCGACTCCAGACTGCTGGCCACCCCCCCCAGAAGCACATTAACGAGCCCCTGACGGCCTGGGGGCTCTGTGATGGCCTTCTGACGCGACAGAGAGCCCCCAGGACCCCTCAAAGGGCAGAAAATCTCAATTCTCTCCATCCACGGCAGCCATAGCGGTAAGAAAGTACGCTTTTTACGACAAATCCCACAATTCCCGCGGCCTACAACTCCCAGAATGCACCGGGCGCCGCCGCAATTAACCCTGTCGTGACGACGGGCTGGCGAGCCTTGCACCCCTCCTTCTCCTAAAGCCAAACTGTTGCACCTACTTTCACCCGCACAGTCCGAAACTAACTTAGAAAATTTTGTCTAGCGCTCAAAGTTTTGATTTCTCCCTTCCCTGCTTTGTCACACAAACGGCCACAAGTGCCCAGAAAATTATCCTTGACAGAGTACTGTTTGTTAATCCACAGAGAACTCACAGTGTCAAATATTTACCGGTTAAGGGGTCCATTTAGGTTCATTTAATTTTCCCCGTTGCTTTTACAATTTTCCGGCGTTTTTTAAAGTCATTAGAGCCCAAAGAATCTTGTACTCACACCATTAATTTAAAATGTTTTTTCAGTTCTAAGCAATAACAAGACAAAGACTCTCCTGGTACTGTCCCCAATATTCTACATCTTTCCATTTTATAAGACAAGTTTCTTCAAATATATTGACTAAAAATAAAATCCTACACCTCCAAAAGAATCCTTAATAGAAAGTTAATTATGGACAACATATATTTTCAACTTCAAACCGATTTTTTTTAGAGGGAAAACTTTATGGAGCCAGCAACACACTTTGCTTTCCCTTTCACTATCTCGATAGAGATAATCAAGAATAACATATACTGCTGTTTACTCCTCCCTGACTTTATATATCAACAAACAACAACTATAGACACATTGCAATAAAATTTGGAAAATAAACAGAGTTCATTCTGCCAAGAAACTGCATAATCATGTTTTTTTCATGACTGAATTCTTTTGTAAGTCTTTCTCATTTTAATTAAAAAACAAAAATTTTAAAATGCATTTCTTTTAAATATTATGGCCATAATTTCACCAAACATTTACAAGCATTTTAAAGAGCATTGTGTTGTCAATATATGTTTAATGCCCCAAATCTACATACAAAAACTATAACCTGCTCAGACGTGTGAATGAGAGACAAAATAATTGTTTGGTATCTCATGCCTGCCTTTAAACAACAATTAGAATTCTCCTAAAACATGTGCTATTTTAACCGTACCCATATATAAAATAAACTGTGCACAATGTCTGATTTTTTTTACACAGAAAGGTTTTGTTATTTGAAAGGGCAATTTACATGTATCTTGAACTTCAAATGGCAAAATTCAGAAAACCTAGCACACGCACACACACAGACACACACACACACAAACCAATGCTTATTGGAAAGATACACCTTCGGTAAAGTTCGACCAAATTCTATTTTCAATGTGTCCTTTAATATTTCAGCCAGCTTATCGATCAACTTCTGTATCTAGTAAACTACAACGCCAAAAGATCCCCCATCATTTGTTCTTTCTCATGTATAATAGGTAGTTTTGTAAATAATTAAGGCAAATGCTACACTCTGAGATATAACAATTATAGAAATATAGAAATACAAAATTTTAGCTCATTATACTATTTTAGTTTCTTTTTTTTTCTAATTTTCACTTAACACTTCAGTTATTATCTAGTTAGGCAAAGTTGCATTTTTCTCTTTCTACGTTTTAGTAGCTATCAATTCAGAAATTTATGCATATTTTATATATTATTTGCTTCATTTTAAAATATATGGTTCATAAGAGAGGTTTACAACACATCAAAAATGAAACTGATCCCATATACAATGCTTATCTCAGTGATTAACAATTCTTTTCTCAGTGCTATGAGATTACATTTTACATTAGAAGGTCAGTTCTGTTTTTCTTTTAACTACCAACATATAAGATTTAAAAATTGATATATTAAAGAACCTTACTTAAGGATTGTGTTAGAAGTAGTTTTATAATATTTCAGATTGGCACTATTCTTAGAATACTAAGAAGTAATATTAGCTTAGAAGTTTGATAGATCCTATTAAGAAATTTAAGTAATTTCTTAAGTTATATATTTAATATGAATCTAAATGTCTTAATAAAAAGGAAACAAATTTATTCTAGAAATGAATTTTTTCAAATCAGTACCAAAGGTTTAGTATTTTTTCTCCCAAATCTTTTAGATTCTATTTTGTCATGTGAATTTTAGCATGTACTTAAAAAAACTATTTTTAGAGTTTTAAATATATTTATATTAACTCCATTAATGTGCTCAAAATGAGAAATCTTGTGTATTTTTGAAAATGTATTCATTTTACTTGAAGACAAATGTTGCAACCTCTCCCTTTTCCTAAACGTGATATTGGTGCCAAAGTTAGAAGGTCTGAATTTCCATATTTACAGCAGATTCTGTAAATAATTTCTATAACTACTTCTTTTATTCTTTTAATTTCACATAATACTTCAAAGCCTCTGAAAATATTTGTCTAGACATTTTAATTGCATTCTTAGCTTATCTGCTTTAAAACATCTGAGTTTCACATATGTAATTTAGACTATTCAGGCAAGTAAATCGCACTAATAGGATTACTGTCAAAAATAGAACTAGTTGCTAATATTATACTATCCAAAAAAAGTTAGTCTGTCTTTTCTTATGTTACCACGATAATATAACTAAAAACTTACAAGAGGCCACACACAAAATGCAGGCTCTTGCCTGATAAAAAACTTTGTTTTCATTTACATTCTCACTGTACAAAACAAGATTCTTTTCACGTGAGAACACCCCAGAATTTAAATTTCTTTGTTGTATCTCAAATCTTAACTATCTTTAATTCACTGGCCTGCTTGTACAGCAATGGCCAGTCTTTCAAATTTATTAAAGTAGTTTATTTTTTTTTATCATCACATTGCTTTACATTTATGTTTAGGAATACTTCACGTGTTCCAAAAAAAACCCCTCTTTCTTTTCTGGCTTTGCTAAATATTTTTTAAAATTTCACACCAGAAGCATATCATTTTGGTTGTATATGTCTTATATATTAAAAAAGAGGGCTCAGGAAAGTCCTATTATCATGCCATTCCCTGAAAAAGTGCAAAAAGTTTGTTTTTGTAAACAAAGCACTGATCTTTTTAAATGAAAAATTTCTTTTTTTCTGTTTAACATAAAAATTCTGCTTTCTCTCATCTTTACAAAGTTTTATATCAGTTAGGATAACCAAAGATTAAGTATTTGTTTTTGCTTTCCTCTAAAAGAAATGCTCTCTTTTCAATTGATGGGTAAGTAATAGAAAACAGTTTCTTACCTAAAGAAAAAAAATTCAACTTAAAAAAGAAAGAATTTCCAAGGTTTTTCAGGAGATAAAACTTTTTACATTTTCCTACAGAAACAAAAAGAAAGAAACCACAAGTAAATGGCTATGAGCATTTCTAGTCTTTGAAAAAAAATCATAATGGGATGATGCATATTTTAAATTTCAACCTAATTTAGATACCACAGCCTTAAAATAATCAAATGGAATTAATGCTGTCAATTTAAAAATCCTGTTTTACATTTTACCAAATGACTTTTACAAGTTAGTAGTTTCTCATTTGCTTAGCGATTCTGTATTTTATCCTGCCATTGGCTTATGTTGGGGGTCTTATTTATGATTCATTAGTTTTAATATTCTTTCACTATATGAAAATCATTAACTATTCTTGTCTACCCTAAGGTTTTTAAGTACGTAGTAATGCTTGTTTAATAAATAGGAAGGATATAGGTATCCTTGTTTAATAGTTCAAATAAACATGCAAAAGAAAAAATCCAAACCCTAAAATTCCAACTTTCAAAAGGCCTTTCTACCGTCAAACCAGTTTCCCCAAGAAGAGATATTAAAACACTGTATGTTGTGAGATGGGCATCCTAAATACTCTGATTTAGGCTTTTTTAAAAAGTTACCCTTCTTCTCCCTCGCCCTCTTTCTGCCCATGATATTCTTTCTATTTTAATACAAGTTTCCATTTATTAGCTGACCTGCTTCTCCCCAAAGCAAAAGGACCCATTCAGGAAACTTTCAGAGACCTTACAGGTCCCCTCGGTTTCCGGTGAGGATTTACTCTTTGGAACCCCTGGAGGGGAGACAGTTGCTTCCTTCCCTAAGTGCCTGTTCCTACACCTGTTAACTAAGTCTCCCTTCTATTATAGGATTCCACTGTACCCCTTATTTGTTTTAAATAGGCTAACCAGATTTCTCTAACTTTTTCTCCATAACACTAGGGGGCTTATTGTGATTTTGGTTTTGTGTTTTGATGTAGAATCACAGTTTGGCTAAGCCTATTGCTTCAGCAGCCAAACAAAATTTTCACTCTTCACCAGGGACTTGGGCACTTCCATTCACCTGATCCTTGGAATCTCCTTTTCCCCAGGTATCTCACTTGGGGTTCTCCCCCAGATGGATGATTAGAACCACAAGAAAGAATGCCAGCCACAGACGTGACCCTTCGTGTCACCGAAGATTTCTTCCTCAGAACTGAGGCATGGTGTTTTAGAGCAACACAGAACACGTAAAAGCCATAGGAACAGACGCTCCCTAAGTCCTCCACGGCACTCTTGAGGACCTTTGATCATCTAAGCCATTTTCCATGCAAAAATCTGACCTTTATGATACAGAATTTTGCCAGGTGCAGAGCAAAGTCTTCTTTTAAGAGTAGAGGTCTGGGCCTCTCGCAAACTAAATCAATCCTAGAGCAGAAGCAGTCATCGCTGGCGAAGTCCCTACCCAGACTAAAAGCTCAAGTTCTGGCTCGCCTAGCCGTCCCATGCTCTCGAGGGACCTCAGAGAAGACCACAACCACAACGCGCCTCGGTTCCTTCATCTCGGGCATGATTCACTCAGCAAACAGACCCTGAAGTAGCGACAGCACAGGAAGGCAGAATCAAAGGATAAAGAGAAGAGAGAAGAGTTTAGACTAAGATGCTATTTGTTTTTCAGCCCTACCCATTTTCTCAAAGCTTTTTTTTTCCCCAGCAAGGCTGAGGGGGACGATGTGGAGAGCTCCCACTATCCCCACACCTTACAACAGTGAAATAATTACATGGTGAGAAATAGTGCAACTTTTTAACAAAAAAAAAAGCCAAACTAAAAGCTTCTTTCAAAACTACTACTATGGACATGGTTTTGTGAAGAATAATACTCAAGTGGGTACAATCATAAAATCTTATCTTAGCTTCATCCTCAGTGCTGTGAGATTCTTTTTCTCCATGAAACAGAGGAACTAGGGATGTAGACTTCCACCTCTCCTCATTCAGGAACCCAGTGCTATTGTAACTGGGGGAACAGGCACAGTGGGATGTCTCTAAATCCTTAAAAAAAAAAAAAAAGACTCCCTCCAACCCAACCCTGGCTGGGAAAATTGTAAAGGAAACTTAGCAGAGCATTTGTAATGTTCTGAAAGCGGATTCCTGCCCCCTCCCCTATTCAGAACTTCATGCCAAATTAATCTGACTCATTAGTTTCTATTGAGACACTCGGTTATTTAAAAGAACGCACTAAGCATAAACTTATTTAAAAGCGTAATTATTGAAAAAGCCCAAATTGATTCAACCTAAACAGTAACAGATTAACGTAAACTAGCTTACCAGGTTCAATGCCAGCTGTGAATGGATTCTTCCTTTGCTGGAACCGGCAATGTTGTCACACGCTCTCCCAAACTTTCTATTTCAGGAAACCAGGTTCCTAGAAGTAATGAGATGTTTCCTTCATCATCCACTTTTTAGCATAAACTACAGTTCCGATGTAAGACTATGTAGTATAAAATTAGATTCTTCTCTCCTTATCCCTTCCTGTCTCCTTCTTGCAATCTTTTAATTAATCTGGGGAAATTCACTACTTTCCCCTCTCTTCTCTCCTACCTGGGCATCGCTGTACACGAAGGAATCCCTGCTCTTCCCTTGTCCATACCGAACAACTTCTTGGGAGCTCTCCCACCATGAGCTTGCCTCGTTTCTCCGTACTCTACTGCTAGCCAAATTCACCCAGCTCTATCCTCGTAGAAACGCAAAATGTGAAATGAGGGGGTTGTGCCGGACAATATCCAAGATCCCATTTAGCTCAACATTCTATATGTGTCCATGACGATCCACAGCTTCTGGAATATTTCCACAGAAGCGCCCACGTGGGGACCTCATTTCTACATGTGTCACTGCTGTCGCTTTCCATCCGCCTTCTCTTCCCCTCCCAAACACTGATGACTTAGCCGACAGAGCCTTCCCTAAAACCTGCATTCTGATTACTGTCACGGAGAGACCTCAAGCCCACAGAGAGGGTCATGAGCGGCGCTACTGCCTTGTTGACTTGCCTAATGTTAAACATCTAACTATAACCCCTCCCCACTCAAGAAGGTACTTACAACACATTTCTAAATTTTCACCATTCATTTCTTTCTCCAAAAGCAATAAACTCACTCTTTCTATTAAGACCATCACCAGCACCTTTTTCGGGCCCAGCTGAGGATCTTTTAATTCTCCTCTAACACATTCTTCCAAGAAAAATAATAGAACCAGCTTCTCTGGTCACTGTGCTCATCATCCTCAGCTTTCCTAACTAATTATCACACTGACTGAACTTGTCCTTGCTCATAGCAGACGTGGCTCTAGTCATTGCACATTTAGCCTAACAAGTTCATAATACAGTTTCTATTATCATCTCCATTGTGCAGATGAGGAAATTGAGGCAGGCACAGGCTAAGCCATTTATGTAAAGTATATATGCTCCTATTCAACGAGAACCCAGTTTGACAAATGACCTGCTTCAAGAACAAAGCTTGCACCCTTAACCACCACGGTGCATTGCCTCCCAGAGTAAAGAATTTTTATGGGCCTTCCGACCTCTAAAACTCTCCGATTTCCTAGTACACCGTTACTTCCAAATAACAAACTCCTAACTGATAAACAAGACACAATACAACCACCTGCAGATGTAAAGGACTTAACAAATAGAATATAAAGCATTCTAACAGTGCCAGGCACAAAGCGAAAAGTTCATAAAAAGAAACGTCAGCAATTATAACTTAACAAGAGTCTCTCAATTTACCCATGAAGACTCTGAGGTTGGTAGTTACTGAAAAAAACTGAGAAAGAAAACTAAAGCAATACAGCCTTCTTTAAACAATGCCACTTACTAATGTAATGTCTTCTGTCTCTCTTATTTTGCACTATTAGGAATTGAACCCAGGGCTTCATCTGCCTAATTAGGAATTGAACCCGGGGTTTCATCTGTGATAGGCAAGTACCTGAAGCTACATCTTGAGTTCTTTTTATTTTGAGACGGGTTTTTCAGTAAGTTGCCCAGGATAGACTTAAACTTACAATCCTCCTGCCTCAGCCTCCCAAGTAATTGAGCTGGCTCCATGCCTTCTTTTTCCTAATCCAAGACTTTATTAAAGTCCTCTTCCCTTACTGCAAGGCAAATTTCCAGAACACAAGGACTCTGATCTGCTTTCTCTCCTTCACTTAATGGTCACCCCAGCTTTTTTTTTTTTTTTTTGAGACAGGGTCTCGCTCTGTGGTCCAGGCTGGTTCTGAATTCACTTCAGAGCCCAGGCTGGCCTTGGACTCACTGCAATCCTCCTGTCTCAGCCTCCCAATTGCTGGGATGACAGGCGTGCGCCACCATGCCCAGCTTATGTGGTGCTGGGGAACCGAACTCGGGTACTTAGCGCTTGGCTTAGCGCTTGCTCAAGCGCTTTAACCGCTGAGCCATTCCTCCAGCTCCCAGCCCAGCTTTTGCTACCAGTAGGTCAACAGTTTGGCAAAAGTAAGACCTCAGACGTGTTAAAATGCTTTCATGTTCAGATAGGTTTAGAAAGACTTTTCCAACAGTGATTTTTGATTTGGAGAAATCAATTTCTTACTAGAGAATTGTTAACTCAAAGGAAACCCATTTTATTTTATTTTATTTTGTTGTTAATACTGAAAGATAAATTGAAATTCAGAAACGTAAGTCTCCTTCCCTGTGTAAACAAAGGCAGGGCGTGTAAGAGTTATATAGGTAATTTTTTTTTTTTTTTGGGTGTTGGAAGATCAAACAAGAACCTTGTGCATACCAAGCTTGCACCCTGCTACTGAGCTGTTTCCTGCCCCGACATTTTCTGTGCAGTAGACTAGCTCATGCAAAGCAAGAAACCAAAGCACCTAGCCGCAACAATCAACACCACTGAAAAGCAACACCTGGACCCAACCCTTTCACCGTTGAAGTTATATTTTCTTTCATGGCAACAAATACATATAATTTGCAATAAACAAGTATGTTAATCGTGTACTTAAGTAAAAAGACTAAAATCAATCTCAATGTAATTTATGTTTTTAAAACTCATACCATTCCCTTTAAACTTTCAGTTAGCTTCTGCAATGGCCATGGGTGCTAGGATTTCCTTCTCAAGTGGTCATCTGAAAGTCCAAATTCCCCAAATGCTCATTTGTGTTTGGGATCATCTTTAAGAAACCTCTCATGCTCATTTCAGGCCTGGAATTAAAACCTCAAGCCTTTCAGCACTCAAGTAAAGAAAAACAATCACAACTTCATTTTAAAAATATCTACATACCCTTTTTTTTTTTTAAAGATTCAATTCTAAAATTTAAACAAGTGTTTTCAAATACTAATTAGGAGTTTTGCACAGGATTTTCATTTCATAATAGTTCATAAGTTACTTAGTAATCATATCTGAGAGCTAAAGCCCACCTTTTGGTCCTGAGATACTAATTCCAAGCACCTGTCTCAGCATGCACCTAACATAGAATCTCAATCAAATTCTATCTTATTAATAAGTATGGCATTTTTAACATGAAATATTAGCTCTCACGATTTTGACAGTATTTATTATAGGAAACTTGAATGAAAAGTAGGAATAGTATAATAAATGCCCATGCATGCATCAATACTGTTTAATAACTATTAACATCTTGTCATACTTTTTTGCTGAAATACTTTAAAGCACACTACAGATATCAGTATACTTTTCTCCCAGATACTTCCATTTTCTGCATCTAAACCATAAAGATGGCTCACTACATGACCACAATACCACCATCAAGCCTACAAGATTAACAATAATTCTCTAATTGCCAGGACATAGTCTACGTTGTCCCCTCAGAATCTAATTTACTTGATGATATTTGTGTATCTCTCTTCTGTTATCGATGAGAGTACACACATGTTCTTAAGCAGAAGTGACCTCCAGAATGGTCAGGTCTAACTAACTCTGCGACGGAACCAATGCCCACACAGAACGGCTCTGTCCCCATGTTCTGCTGGCCCACCATGCATAATCCAATCTCACTCATATGCCCATTGGAGATGTCATGTTCAGTCCAGTATTGTTGGGAACTGGATAAAAGATGGTGTGAACTTTCACATAGATCATTTCCCTGGAAAAATCAGCGTGCAAAGGAAGACAAAGAAAGTTGGAACAGGAGAGCACGAAAACTAACTGTGGATTAAAATGGGGTCATTTCGCTCAATAGTTCATTACAGATCACGGAACCAAACCACACAAGACATAAAGGTGGTCATCTTCTAAAGAGCCATTAATGCTCGGGGGAAAAAAAAATCCACCTTACCTTTAATCATTCAGTTAATTCAGTAAAGTGAAATGTTAGCAGTTCATGGGAACAAGATAGGTAGATTGTTTGGATTTGGGACAGGAAAGGAATAGCCACTAAACTGTTAATAAAACTTAAGCCATGCTCAGCCATAGAGGCCAAAGTTAAATGTGTCCCTTGTTCTTTTGCAGAAAGTAATCATAAGAATAGAGAAAAGAAATGACCATGACTATCCTCCAACGGTGTCATTTTTCTTCCTTTTCCTTTTACTTTTTTTGTACTGGGATTGAGCACAGAGCCTTCCCACTGAGCTACATTCCCAAATCTTTTTTTATTCTAATTTTTTAAATTTTCACATGGGGTCTTGATGAGTTTTCCAGGCTGGGCTAGCACTTGCAATTGACTCTCCTCCTGTCTCAACTGCCCAGAACTCCTTCCTCCAGAATCCACACGGCCACCTTTAAAACTACGTTCTTGTTTTAAACTGCAGTTTTATTAACTTACACTTAGGAAGCAACACAATTTTTTTTTCATTGAAGGAAAATTCTATGGGAAAAGACAGAGATATCCTTTTTTCCATTCCAACCAAAGCATACCATATGATGCTTTTCTGGGGTTTTTTTCCCATTTGAAAGAAAGGAATTATAATAAAAGCATGAAGTAGAGAATAATTATGCTGATAATATCAGAATTGAGGATGCCCATCAACTATCAAATATCAATGCAGTTTCCTTACAGCCTCATCCTTAAAACATGGCCACATGCCCCCCTATGAATGTACAAAAATAAATGTATAGAAATGTTTATCCTTCTGCAAGTACTAATTTACCAAAAAAAAAAAAAAAATACTACATAGACTCAAAGTGAACTGCACCTCCAAAACGGAGCCACGCGACAACATAGTAAGCAGAACGCAAAGACACCCCTCGGCATTCTCTTTTAGTGACTAAGAGTTTTCTAGAAAAGTCAAGAAATGAACAAGTTAGTTGTTAGCCTTATCACTGTCCTAAATAAAGCTTTTAAGCCAATAAATAGGACAAATAAGTAACGATATGCAGCTGTAAAGGATTTATGATGATCTAAAAACTCCTGACCTATGACATCGACGCAGAGACCCCAGCACGTGAGCCGAAGGACAGGAAGGCAGCGCGTACACCCTCCGACGGGTCGTCAATTGTGCTTTCTGATGCCTGAGGCAATAATTTTTTTTAAGAAGTGCTTTTTAGAATGAAGTTTGCAAGAGAAACAATTCTGTGTTAGGTCACCCTTTACAGACAATCTACTGTTCATGAAACCGAATGTCAGAAGCATCCCATACTCAACTAATCAATACTTACTGGCTATTGATTACTTCTGGCACTGGAAATATTGGTCTTAAAGTTGGAAGTGTTCTCAGAGTTCTACAACTGACTTCATTTACTCTATAGGTGAAGACAACCTAGGTAAACTGACTTTCTGAGGCCACATGGATTTTTGAATTGTTTATATCCTTAATTAGACCAGAAAGAAGAAGCTGCCAAGAACAACTACCAAAGCAAACTGACGACGAATTACACTTCCTGGCAACTTTTCAGAAGAAAAGAAATCTGGCAGTTCACCCCTCCCTTTCACCATTCCTGCTCCCCTTTTCTCGCACACGCTGTCTGGGCAGTAACCAGCCAACTCCCTCCCAGAGTCCTCTCCAACCTGGTGCCTTCCTGAGAGGCCACATGAGAGGGAAAACCCATGGCATGAGCAGTGGGAAGTAGAGGCTGCCCAGGATACAACCCATGTCACAGCTCAGGAAAAAAGTGGCCAGATCATTATAGCCAGCTCTAAACCAAAGATCATCACCAGGGTGTCTACTTTTTGTCAGGATCTACAGCTCATTGCAACGTGCAGCTTCAGGAAATCTTTAGGCCAGGGAGGCTAAGAGGTTAATAGAGAATAATCCTTACATTGAAAGAAATGAAGGGAAATTAAGAGACTTAGAGAAGAAAAAAAATTCCACCACACCCTCTCTCCTTACTCTTCCACTCTGCCTTTTAATATGGGACCCAACTGTCCCAGAATTAGTTCTGACAGTCTTTTTACTGGAACCTCTCTGGAGTCAATAGAAGATGTTTTTAGGAATTCGGAGGGGAAATATTTGGACAAGCTTTTACCAACTTGGAGGTCTCTTCTTACATATCCAAACAGAGAATACAAGATTCCCTAATTTCTATCTCCAAAAAATCTTCAGTATTTCCCCCATTGGCCAAACCATCCACCATAGCTTTTATGGTAACACCAAAATTTAACTTCTTTGCGAATCTAGTCATATGTCTGAGAAACCAACAATCCCAACTCTTGAAAGACAAAATTACATTTAAAAAAAAAGAAACCTGATTAGACTATTAAGATTTCATTTGAAGACCAATGCCTCAATAATGATGTCATATTAAGTCAGCAGCAACTCAATCATCTTGAACCTTCGTACTTTTCATCCTTTCATGACAAAGCCACCCAATTACCTTCCTAAAAAGTGATGATCTTTGTAGAAACACAGCAATTGAAGTGGCCAAGTGTTCAACGTTCCTCCACAAAGTGATCGGTGGCAAGATACTTTAGCGTTGGGCATCACACCTGGAGTGGTGTTCAGGCTTGTCATGCCCCTTTCAGTGCAAGATCCCCTACAAGCCCAGAGGCATAAGAAACAACAGATCTGGGAATGATGGTGCACGTCTGGAATCCCAGAACATGGAGCCTGAGGCTGGAGGATTATCACAAATTTGAGACCAATCAGGGCTACACAACATGACACTGGTTCAAACTAAAAGAAAAAAAAGGAAACAAAGGGAGGGTATCATTAGCCTGAGCACCAAGAAAAATAAGTGGCCACCTACAAACTTCCACAGGAAGTTGGCAGGACGTGTGGCTGCCTTGCCCATGACAGACACCTGCCCCAAAGGTCGTCGTGAGGGCTACAAGAGGACTTGGGGGTCATTTCCTTTATTTTTTAAATTTCGTAGATAAAAAGACTGGTATCAGGAGAAAAGAAGTGGTTTGCCCCAAATCATACAACCAGACTTTAGTCTCCATTCAGATCAATTTCCTATGGTCTGGAATTTTACCTTCCCAAAATGTTTACCCTTATGTTGCTTCATTTAATACTATCAAAATTATCTGGGGGTAGATAGAGCATGAATGCCATTTTCGAGATGAAGAAATTAGTATAGAAGTTCACACCAAGAACCACTGTCAGACCCAGAATCAAATTCACAAGTCCTGACATGGAATTTCACGTTCTCCCAGCTGGCATCTGACAGCAACTGTGTGATGCTACAGCCGAGGATAGAACTTTACCATGGATGTTCCATCAACTCTGTAAATGGATCTTGAATTTTACAATCTTTTTCTTTAGCATCCCAATAAGCCAAATTAGAAAAAAAAAATGTTGTTTGAATAGGAGATCAAACATTTTACCATAAGAAAAATCATTCCAACTCTGCATCCTCCCACTTAACAATTAAGGAGAAGGAAGTCACATTTATATGCAAGTCCTTTTCTGGACCTGAGATCAGTGTTTACCATGGATGGAAGTAGATCCTATTGCTTTTCTGATTTATTAATATCATCATATCTATAGGAAAAAAGCAGCAGTCACCAGTAATTCGCCAAATGAAATTAGTACTGAAGCCCACTGAGCCTATGGCCCAGAAATACGTCCCCAAGATATCTGAGGAAAGGACTTCATCAGGAGGGCTCTGTCAACACCGAGAGTGGGACCAGCAGAAGCTTTGAACCACTTGCCAATGGACAATGCTGACTAAAACACCAGCATCTGTGTTGTTAGAATTACTCAATACTGCTAAAGATTAACAGACAGACAATTTGAGAAACACCTAGGACAAAGGAAAAAAAAATAGGTTTGTGATGGTATGGTCAGAGACAACTCATCCTCCTCCTAAGATTTTAACAGGTGCCCACAACTTGAACACCAAGTTCTTACAGGACCTTACTAGAATTATTCAACCCTAATCATTTAGGAAACTGTAGCACTACAAAAATGCTTAGATTTGCTAAAGATTAACAGACAGACAATTTGAGAAACACC